>JAFLJL010014699.1:154139-156344 GCA_018398815.1 Conus ventricosus | reverse complement strand
GGTGTACATAGTCTTAAAAATGCAACATTTAAGATGATTATGTTGCAAGTGTTTTCTCCACAGAAGTCCAAGACACCAACATATACCCCAGAGGGTCAGTGGAACTGTTCCGTGCACACCTGGCCTAGCTTCAAGCCTCACCTGGCCTGCAACACGATGTTCCAGTGCTTGGACGGCAGAGACGAAGAGGGCTGCGGCTATCCCAGGTGTCAGGACGGAGGCTTTGAGGTCAATGGTCGATGCTACATCCTCTGGCCTGTCACACAGTACGGTGATATTTCAGGTGACGATGTAATGGAAGAGTGTGCAAAGAGAGGAGCACAGTCGGCCAGTCTCGGCACTTTACAGGAGTTCAAGGCCGTGACCCGTGTTTTATGGAGGCACGATGACTTTCCAGTAGGCCTTGGAATGTTTTCCCTTATATGGCGCGCCTAGCTAGTAAGGAACATCTCTCTCTCTCTCTCTCTCTCTCTCTCTCTCTCTCTCTCTCTCTCTCTCTCTCTCTCTCTCTCTCTCTCTCTCTCTCACACACACACACACACACACACAACACACACACACACACACACACACACATATATATATATATATATATATATATATATATATATATATATATATATATATATGCAACATATATAGGTATCACTGAAAACCAATTTAAAACTAGATATGCAAACCACAAACAGTCATTTAACAAAGAAAGATACAAAAACCAAACAGAATTGAGTAAATACATCTGGAAGCTGAAAGAGAAAAAGATAGAATACAATATATCCTGGAAAATCATAGAAAGAGCAGCACCATACAACAACATTTCAAAAAGATGTAACCTATGCTCAACAGAAAAGTACATAATACTATGCAAACCACAACTGGCAACTTTAAATACTAGGATAGAAATGGTTAACAACTGCAGGCACAAGTGGAAATTCCTATCAGTGAACAAGAACCAGAAACACACGAAAAACAGACAGCACGTGATGACAGACAACACAAGCAGTTATAAAACACCGGCAGCACAGACCCACCACATCCTGATGATTGCATTGCATGAAACAGCGCTGTAGATAGTTTTAAACCTTACTTTTTAACAAATGTTGCTCCCAGTTCGGTTGAGCATTTTTTTAAAATCTCTGCTGGTATTCACTACCATTGTCTATATATATATATATATATATATATATATATATATATATATTTATATATATATATATATATTATATATATACAAGTATATTTAAAGTGACTAAAACAATTTTTTTAAGTGCTCAACCCCTTGGGGAGCAACATTAGTTAAAACAAGTAAAAAGAGGAATCTTAAAACTATCTACAAATTTGTTTCGAGCGCGTTGCGCTGTCGTCAGGATGGTTTTTGGTTTGCCCACCGCCGATGTTATATAGCGTGTGGGCTCCCGTTTGCGGTTGTTTGCACGTGCGGGTTGGCTGCACGTGTTTTTTGAGGGCTTTCAGGTTTGTTTGGGGTGTATTCATTAACAGCGATTTCCATTTATGCCTGCAGTTGTTTACTATTTCAGTTTTGGTGTTTAAAGTTGCTAAGTGTGGTTTGCATAGTATTAACCATTTTTCAGTTAAACATAGGTTGCACCTTTTTGAAACATTGCTGTATGGTGATGCTCTTTTTATGATTTTCCAGGATATATTGTAGCTTGTTTTTGCGTCTTTAAGTTTCCAGATATATTTGCTCAGTTCTGTTTGGTTTTTATATTTTTTCTTTATTAACTGCCTGTTTGTGGTTTGCATAGCTGGTTTTGAAGTGGTTTTCAGTGATCCCTATGTATATTTCTTTTTCATTTTCTGATGTCACAGTAGCCTGGTATACAATGTTGTTGTGAAGACATTTATTGTTTAGTGGGCACTGCTCCTTTCTGGTGCAATTGCAAGATTTCCTGTCGTCACCCTTCTTTGCTGTGTTGATTTTCATTTTGTTGGATGCGTCAATTAGGTTTTTGAGGTTAGGCATACATGAGTACGATAGTTTGACAGTGTTTTTGTTACATATTTTGGACAGTTTGTGTTCTTTTGGAAATGAAGTTGTTAGGATTTTGAAGAATTCTTTCCCTATGTTTGTTTTGAGTTCCCGTCGTATGGGGAGTTATACCATATGATTTTTCTTTTCCTATTTTTCTTGCTTTTATTTGGGTTGTTGTCTGGGTTGTATTGTAATTTGTAATTGTATCCACT
>JAFLJL010014699.1:119139-149139 GCA_018398815.1 Conus ventricosus | reverse complement strand
ATGTGGAACTAATGCAGAAGAAGAATTTACCCTTTTTCATCTCCACATGGATGTAGTGTTGTTGGTTACTTTTTGGGGTCAAGAGAAATACTTTCTTACTGCAATTTGAAAGTGAATGATAATCTTTTTATGGGGTTTACCAGTGCAGATTATATAGAAACAATGTCTACTCAGAAAGATAGGCAATCCATACCCATCATCAGTGAAGAGCAAGTAATATGGTCAGATGAAAACGTACAGATGTTTAAAAGGGGTGTTAAATTCTGACGAATTTAAAGAGTATATTGCCACAATCACAGATATTTTGGTTAATGCTGTGAAAAAAGTCTTGATTTTTTTAATGCCTTATATGGAGTTGCTGCAATATATGATTAAGATGGTAGGTAGGGTAAAAAATAATGAATTGTTTGATGATGAATGCGACACAAACAGGGTTTTTCAAGAGACCCATAACAACAGTTCAGAGAGCTAGAACAGTCAAATGATAGATTGAGAAGAAGAACACTTATATTGCAGAGAGGAAACATGCATTGAACTAAGGAAAGAAAACAAGAAGGGATTTGCCGAATACAAGCTGCAGAATTTAAGACAGATAATAACAATCAAAGGTTGTTTTTGGATGACAATCAGGTCAATTAACAGAAAGGCTATTATCTAAATGAGATAAATTCACAAGTGATATGATCTTTTTTTTCTAGTGTACTCAGATCATTTAAGAAAAATATGATGTCGCATATATAGAAGACGTTGAAGTTGGAAAAATGTTGATGGATCTTTATTTAATGATCCGATAACAAAAATAAGAAGTGAATGGAGTGTTACGCATCTCAAAAATGGGTTAAGTACGAATCAGATAAGGTATTTAGTGATATGTTAAAACATGTAGACAAATCTGTTTCCCGAATTTTTGGGTTTTATTATTTAGAAATTAGTTGACTGTGGGACATTCCAATGGAATGATCGAACTCAATTATTGCACCGATTTATTAAAAAAATTAGATGCAAATAGCCCAGATAACTACATTAGTGTAGCATTTCTTAACGCATTTAGTAAAGTTTACACTCATATTTTGAGCAAGCAGGTTTGCAAGCAGGTCACAGCCCCTATAACTTTTTTTTTTCTTTTACTCTATATGTATTTGGGACAAAATTTTTTTCAAGAAGAACGTTATGTCCTTTTGTGGACTTTAAAAAACGCGTTTGACTTGATCAATAGAAACGTGTAATGGCATTTTCTTGAGAAAAGCTGGTGTCAGTGGAAAAGTGTATATGGCGCTTCATGGAATATAAAATTGGTCACCTGCTTGTGTAAGTGAAAAAAGGGGTTTATTCTAATTTTTTGTTTTTCCACGGAGGTGTAAAACAAGGCTGCCTTTTGAATCCACTTTATTTGTGTCACGGTCGCTAAGCCGGACGGCCCTACCACCCCTACCCACGCCTATTACACACTAAGCAAACAACACAACACACTAACACAGCTTTTACAATCATGCGCACTTCTTTATTTCACACACACACACTATGGCGCCACCACACACGTCCATCCACAACCCACACCGGTATCCCACTTCTTCACTGACCCACACTACCCTGCTACGACCCTGAGAACCTTAACCTATGCTAAAGCACCAGTTGTGGGGGCTAACTACTAGAACAAGGACCAACCCAAGGGACTCTAATCTCTAAAAATACAACCACCCACACCTCTCCCAGGACCCACCCTTCTCTTTTGACCTGGGACCACTACCGAACTGGTCGCTGCGTCCCTAAAGGAGCAACGACAAGTTTCCCCACACGTGCTGGCCACTACGTCCCAAAAGGAGGCAGTAGCTAACACCCTTAACCCTACTGCCTAACGCTACACCCTTTCTACCACAGCCATGGGGCAACCCATCCGGCCCGGAGAGCTTGTCCCCGGGGGTGTACGTGCCCCCTCACAGGCTGGCACCTCCCCGGAAGATTCTGCACCCCGGCGCTGACCGTGGCTCCTCGCAGACTGACCCCTGCGAAGAGCGCCCACAGCCAATGCACACACACACCAGACGCCCTCTCGACGCCTCCTACTCTGAAGGCCCACCGGACACTGAGGGTGAAGGAAGGTCTGGTGCAACGCCCTCTCACAGACGCCTGACCATGGAAAAGTAAAAGGTGCCGAGAACTCCAGAGAGCCCCGGTAGCAGGAGGAGAGCTCCTCACAAACGGCAGACGGCCTGGGTAGTCTCCCTCTCCCGGGAAAAACAGCGGGTACAAAAAGCCGCCGCTCACCGCCGGCATGCGGCAGTAGACTGCGTGGTCTGGCCCCAGTCTCAGGACGGAACAGGATACCTGCTGACACAACTGGACAAACAAACGTTCAACACCCCCAGTTCTGCAACTGGCTGAAGTGGCTGCAACAAAAAACGATACAGAACTGGCACAGGCCAAGGGCACACCAGACCCGACGAGGACCAGGCCCAACATGACTCGAAGTCACTCAGCTCGACTAACGGCGCTCCGCCGCAACTACAAGCACGTCCACTCCGACGAACACCAGGGACCGAAGTGAAGCTACCCCAACGCATTCCGCCCTGGTCGGAATCAAGCGAACTCTACTCACAACACAAAACAGCGATTGGTCAGAGCAGCGTATCCCTCCGCAGAGCTGACACGCCCGACCAACGGACTAGTTGTTGCTCGTGCAACAACACGACAATTTACCACAACAACTCAGACTTGACAACACCAACAACAGCCGACATCCTGCCCCGCCTTCTCTGGTGTAGAACCAAAGTAACAAAAGGGTAACAGTCGGGAACGAAACCAACCTCCCGCTTCCATCCCTTCAACAAGTCAAGATTGGAACTCAAGAATATTGTATGTCTTATTTCCCCAGCCCCCTACCTAGCCTAACCTTCCACCTTAACCAAAACCCCAATCTTACACACGCACGCTCTCGCAAACACATATACACATATGCACACGCACACGCGCACATGCTCTCTATTCTGAATTACCATTACTCCAAACACATGGACGGCTGATTTAGTACCGCCGATCGGTGACACACACCCCTGCCTAAGTTTTAACTACAGGTTAAAACCAACAAAATCTTCTCACTCGATCGGCGTTTACTCACACCCTACCTCTAACAATCCAATTCCACACCACTCACTCTGCCCTGCTGTTACTTTTGATGCACCCCATCATCATTCCAACAACATCACTTTTAAATACATCAATAACCACAGATTACATTAATCAACCTGGTCCAACTCTGCTTCACACGACCTTAACGCAGGCACTTACAGGCAGCCGTTACACTACGCTCTACACATAAATTTCATAACTGAGGGTGCTCTGACCATGCACGACCACTATGCAACACGTGCTACAAATACCACACCCCCAGTAACACTTTGCTACGTCATTCTCATCCAATGAAAATTACACATGCATATCTTCGACAATGTCAACTTCTCATGACACAGGTAAATGGAACTTACATGCTCTCTCTCTCTCTCTCTCTCTCTCTCTCTCTCTCTCTCTCTCTCTCTCTCTCTCTCTCTCTCTCTCTCTCTCTCTCTCTCTCTCTCTCTCTCTCTCTCTCTACGGCAAGCGACTCAAGAAGTCTGCCGCCACATTGTCCTTTCCAGACACTGCCTGCACCGTAAACTGGAATGGCTGCAGCTGCAGTGCCCACCTTGTGATCCTCCCACTAACAAACTTTATCCTTTCTAAGTACTGAAGTGGGGAATGATCTGTCTGGACAATAAAGGGAGTCCCATACAAATACACCTGGAACTTGTGTATTCCCCACACCACTGCCAGACACTCCTTCTCAACTATCGGGTAGTTCTGCTCTGCAGGGCTTAATTTCCTGCTGGCACATGCTACAGGGCGCATCTCTTCAGGGTACTGCTGACACAGCATAGCTCCCACTCCCACTTCTGATGCGTCAGTCTGGAGCACAAATGTCAATCCAGGCACCGGCAAATTACAGACAGGAGGTTGACAGAAATGCTGCCTCAAGGCTTGGAACGCACGTTCGCACTCGTCGTCCCATTTCACCTGCCTGGCGGTTCCCTTAGTGAGATCAGTAAGGGGTTTGACAATGTCAGCAAACCTGGGCACAAATTTCCTGTAGTACCCCACAAGTCCCAGGAATCCCCACACTTCCCATTTGGTCTCAGGCCTAGGCGCTTCCATAATGCAGGTCATTTTATCCTGCTCAGGCCATATTTTCCCTGCACCTATCCTGTGCCCTAAGTAGGTAATTTTCTTTCCTCCCAGCTCACACTTTGAAGGTCGGGCTGACAAAGAACATTCCCTGAGTCTCTGGAACACACGCCTGAGAACTTCTATATGGCTGTCCTGATCAATTGTGGCCACCAGGATGTCATCAATGAAATTATCGACATCTGGGCTTTCAAGTGGCTGCAACAGTTTCCTCATCATGCGCGTGAATACTGCCCCTGAGTACACAGTCCAAATGGCATAACTTTCCACTGGAATTGTCCTTCCGGTGTAGCAAAAGCAGTCTTCGCGCAGTCCTCTCTACTCATCGGGATCTGCCAATACCTCTTAGCAAGGTCGATCTTGCTGAACACCTTCTTCTCTCCAAGCTTGGCAAACAGCTATTTGATGTCCGGCATGGGTTCAGCATCAAACTGCACGATGCGATTCAACTCCTGAAGTCAACGCAAAACCTGATCTTCCCATCTTTCTTCTTGACCAGTACGATCGGTGAGCAGCATGGAGATGTCGACGGCTCAATCGCACCCATCCTGATCATGGCCTTGACCTCCTCCCTAACCGTCTCTCGTTGCGCAAAAGGCACTGGGTATGGCTTCGACCTGATAGGGATGTCTGACGATAACTTGATGCTGCACGTTTCTAGGTTTGTGCATGAGGGCACATCAGTCAGTACCTTCTTGAATTCTGCCACTAACTCGTGCAATTTCCTACTAAAGTGCTGGTCTTCAGTGAGTATTACCATATCTTTAGGGCCCTCTGTGGCCTCCAAGGGAATGGTAGGAATGTCCTTGCTCAACAAGGGAGTTACTGTTTCCTCATCAGGCTCCTCCGGCACGACAATCGCAGCTACCGAGGCTGTTGGATCTGCAGCGTGCTCGATGAACGACTTCAGTAGGTTCGCGTGGAAAATCTTCGTCTTTCCCCCTACTGCTATGCGGTAATCGGCTTCACCCTTCCCAGCATCTGGGCAAAAGTCTCAGCAGCGTCCTTCTTGATGCTTCTTAACTTTTCCTGGTAGGCCTCAGCATCTAGCCTGAAGTGGCTGAACTGGGCGCTCTTTATCTGATCATAGTCGCCTAACTCATCCACACTTAACCGCATCACTGCTTCTCTAGCCTTTCCTCTCAGCAGAGACATCAGACGTGTTGGCCATGAGGTCTCACTCCACTTGCACATCTGGGCTACACGCTCAAATTGGGCGATGAAAGCGTCCACGTCGTCGTTCTCTCCTAACGGCTCAAGGTGGACACGCTTCGTTTCCTTCACCTCAATCAAGCGTTTTTTTATGCGCTGCTTCCTCTAATGCCTGTCTCTCTTGTATGATTAGCTCTCGCTCTCTTGCTTCTACCTCAGCTTCATCTCTTCGTCTCTTGAGATCTAACTCGGCCTGCCGTGCTTGAGCTTCTATCTCTCTTATTTCCCTTTCTTCCTCCATCTTCTTCCTCTGCAGTTCCAGTTCCATCTGTCTCGCTGCTTTCTCGTCTTCATCCTTCCGCTGTAACCTTTCCCTCTCCTCTTCGATCTTCTTCTGCTTCAGTTCTAGCTCCCTCTGCCTATCAGCTTTCTCCTCTTCAATCTTCCTCTGCCTATCAGCTTTCTCCTCTTCAATCCTCCTCTGCTGTATCTCTAACTCCCTCTGCCTAACAGCTTTCTCCTCTTCAATCCTCCTCTGCTGTAATCTCTAACTCCCTCTGCCTAGCAGCTTTCTCCTCTTCAAACTTCCTCTGCTTTATCTCTAACTCCCTCTCATCCTTCATCTTCTGCCTCACTCTCTCCTCCATCCGGATCTCCAACTCTGCTTCTCTCGCTATCTTCTCATCCTCATTACGCACCGAGTCTGTGACGAACTTGGCGAGCTCTCCCCCAGCTAAACCCATCGCCGCTCCCAACTTGGCAAACTTCGCATAAGCCCCGTCCTCTGTTCTTGATCCACCCCTGCATCCTGGTCACTAACCTTGGGTTGGGTATCCGCCGTTGGGGCCTGTGGATCCATGACACTATCAGGGTCGTACTGCGGATGGGCTCGGGTGTGCTTAGACATAGGGTACCCCTACCACTACCGAGCTAGCAACAAACAGTATGCGATCTGAGCGCAACTGGAGGTTACCAACTACGCACTAGCCCCTGAAGCAGCCCAACACAAGTACACAATACTCTCAATAAGTCATGCAACAAGCATAACTCCACCCACACTTGTGTACCTCATACATATACCGACATGGGCTCTAACCCATACAATACTACCAATGCACTGTCTAGTCACCGACTGAGTCACGTGACACCATGTGTCCACCGTCCACTGTGCATGCGCACCAGTTACCCACAGTCACAGGCCTCACTGTCTCTGGTAGACCGCATCCACACGATCACAGTGCACTTGCACCCCGAAAATCCATATGCACTCCCAGCACACCTCAGTGTCACAACATTGAGCACCCTCGTGCTTCCCACACACAGTCACCTGGGCTTACACTGCTTTTACCCCCACAGGATATCCGAGCACACAGCATGCACAGTCACGGGCTGGGTACCCCTCTACTCACTGGGGTATACCACATATAAGGGACACAACAGACGCCTGGTACCCTTCCAGCACCTCACCTACACTGTACGGTATAAAATCACTCACACTTCCGACAGCCTCTCAACGTTTATTAATCACTCATACTTCACTTACTCGGTACCACCAACCCATTCACACCAACACAAGTGCCCTGCCCAATGCCAATGGAAACCTGCCTGAAGTGAACAGGGACACTACGTACCTCCTCCCAGGGTACTGGTACGCTCCCACCAACCACCCACTTACACAACGTACACACCAGACACAACCCACCCCTACCTCCCTTCTAGTTACCTATCACCTACCTAGAACCACCTAAATACCCCGCATCTCACCCAAAGTGTCATGGTCGCTAAGCCGGACGGCCCTACCACCCCTACCCACGCCTATTACACACTAGAGCAAACAACACAACACACTAACACAGCTTACAATCATGCGCACTTCTATATTTCACACACACACACACACACACACACACACACACCACACACACACACACACACACACACACACACACACACACACACACACACACACACACACACACACTATGGCGCCACCACTCACGTCCATCCACAACCACACACCGGTATCCCACTTCTTCACTGACCCACACTACCCTGCTACGACCCTGAGAACCTTAACCTATGATAAAGCACCAGTTGCAGTATATCACTGTGACCTAGGGATTCAGAGATAGCCCACACACGTGGTGGCTAACTACTAGGAACAAGGACCAACCCAAGGGACTCTAATCTCTAAACTACAACCACCCACACCACTCCCCAGGACCCACCCTTCTCTTTTGACCCGGGACCACTACCGAACTGGTCGCTGCGTCCCTAAAGGAGGCAACGACAAGTACCCCACACCGTGCTGGCCACTAGTCCCAAAAGGAGGCAGTAGCTAACACCCTTAACGCTACTGCCTAATGCTACACCTTTCTACCACAGCCATGGGACAACCCATCCTGGCCCAGAGAGCTCCAGTCCTCGGCGCTGTAGGTGGCCCCTCACAGGCTGGCACCTCCCCGGAAGATTCTGCACCCCGGCGCTGACCGTGGCTCCTCGCAGACTGACTCCCTGTGATGAGAGCGACAGCCAACGCACACACACACCAGACGCCCTCTCGACGGATCCAGGGCTTGACGCCTCCTCCTCTGAAGGCCCCGCCGGACACTGAGGGTGAATGAAGGTCTGGTGCAACGCCCTCTCACAGGACCACCTGACCAGGAAAAAGTAACAGGTGCCGGAGAACTCCCAGAGAGCCCCGGTAGCAGGAGGAGAGCTGCCTCACAAACGGCAGACGGCCTGGGTAGTCTCCCTCTCCCGGGAAAATCAGCGGGTACAAAAAAGCCGCCTCTCACCTGCCGGCATGCAGCAGTAGACTGCAGTGGTCTGGCCCCAGTCTCAGGATGGAACAGAATACCTGCTGACACAACTGGACAAACAAACGTTCAACCACACCAGTTCTGCAACTGGCTGAAGTGGCTGCCAACAAAGACGATACAGAACCTGGCACAGGCCAAGGCACACCAGACCCGACGAGGACCTGGCCCTAACTATGACTCGAAGTCACTCAGCTCGACTAACGGCGCTCCCGCCGCAACTACAAGGAGCACGTCCACTCCGACGAACACCAGGACTGAAGTGAAGCTACCCCAACGCATTCCGCCCTGGTCGGAATCAAGCGAACTCTACTCACAACACAAAACAGCGATTGGTCAGAGCAGCGTATCCCTCCGCAGAGCTGACACGCTCGACCAACAGACTAGTTGTTGCTCGTGCAACAACACGACAATTTACCACAACTCAGACTTGACAACACCAACAACAGCCGACATCCTGCCCCGCCTTCTCTGGTGTAGAACCAAAGTAACAAAAGGGTAACAATCGGGAACGAAACCAACCTCCCGCTTCCATCCCTTCAACAAGTCAAGATTGGAACTCAAGAATATTGTATGTCTTATTTCCCCAGCCCCCTACCTAGCCTAACCAAAACCCCAATCTTACACACGCACGCTCTCGCACACACATATACACATATGCACACGCACACGCGCACATGCTCTCTATTCTGAATTACCATTACTCCAAACACATGGACGGCTGATTCAGTACCGCCGATCAGTGACAATTTGCATTTTTTTATATAAATCAGTTAGCCTTTAAATTGTCAAGAAAAGGTAGGCATGGTGTACAGATGATCCCTGGAGTTGTTGAACTATTCATGTTGCAGTTTGCTGACGATGTCATTTTAGTCTCTACCACTGCTGTTGGTTTACAGAATCAGCTTGAATATTAAAGTAAGAGACAGAGATATTGCAATTTACTGTTAATTTAGATAAGAGAAATATAATTATATTTCGCATAGGTGTTTCACTTTTGTAAAAGAGATTGCAATTTACTGTTAATCTAAATAAGATAAACATCATTATATTTCGCATACATGGGTTACTTGTCAAAATGAGAAATGATATTATTCTAATGCTGAAGTAACCATAACTAATGCAAGCAAACACCTTAAAATGCTTTTTACAATGAGGTCAAATTCACATTGTGGATTGTCTGAAATGCATATGAAAGGGAAAGAAAGAGTTATAGAGATCCTGGGAGCTTTGGAAAAAAAGTAAATGCAATTGATCCTCCTTTATTTTGAAATTTATTTGATAGACAAATAGAACCTTTGTTAACATATGCAGCAGAAATATATTGCATTCATTAAATACAATGGCATACAGTGATACTGGAAGATATCCCTTGTATGTTCGATCTTTTGGAAAATGCGTTGGATAGTGTTTAAAACTTACCCAGCTACATACAAGCAGGTTATGTAAACAAGCATGCAATATGTTATTGCATCAGTTTAAGTTAGGAAAGAGCAACTGGGCTGCTACTGTAAAGTGGGTCTTGACAGTAAAAGGGTTTGGTGACGCATGGTTCAGTCAGGGGTTGGTGATAAAAGAACATTCATGTGGGAATTTAAAGACCGTCTAATACCGTGCTATAAACAAAACTGGCATTCCAAGATGGAAGACAATATTCTTTTAAAGTATCTTACAACCAGAAAACATTCTGATTGTAGTTACTAATAAATGGCATAGGGACACGTTCGCTTGATTCAGAAGTAGGACACTTGGACTGAATGCAAGCAAAAGATGGTTTAATCCTGTAGGCACTATAGATGACTTGTGTGTAATGTGTACAGATGGTGTGAGAGAAAATGAAGATCATTTTGTATTCCATTGTACAGTTCATAATGATGTCAGAGGAAAGTTCCAACTTTTCAACATCATTGCTACAAAAAATCATAGCCAATATATACCGAACAACATTAAAAACGCACCGTTTTGATTTGCCGATTTCCCATTTGGAAAAAATGTGTATTTGGATTTGGTATGTTAACACAATTTTTAAGGGACACAGATTCACACTGCCTCGGTTTCTCCGCGCTTGCCAACGTTCGTGTGACGCCCACGTGCAACTCGCACAAAACAATTTTTTTGCCACTGGGGCCGAGACTGAACGTAGCTCATCTGTTTCTTTGTCTCAAATGGTGAGTTTGAAGTCATGCCGACTGGAAAACGGTATCAGTTGTCATTCGACCAGGCGAAGTGGTGCGAAAACAATGCCGCGACTGTCTATGCAAGAACGCGAGCGAGCCATTGGAATGTTGATGGTCGGAATGTCATCGAGAGAGACAGCCAGACAACTGAACTGCAGTCACTCTACAATTGTAAGGCTATCACAACGTTTGGCAGGGACTGGTTCCACCACTGATCGGCGTCGAACGGGCCAACCTCGTGTTACCACACCAGCGCAAGATCGATACATTCGACAGCTTCATCTTCGTAATCGATTCCTTACAGCAGCAGAAACATGTCGCCAGGTGGTTGGTCGACGGGGTCCAGTGTCTGGACAAACCGTTCGACGTCGATTGCAAGAATCAGGGCTCAATGCAAGACGCCCTCATGTTGGCCCAGTCCTCACCCGTAGACACTGTCAGCAACGCCTGCAGTGGGCCAACCAGCATCTGCCATGGACACGACGTCAGTGGAGAGCTGTGCTGTTCTCTGATGAAAGTCGCTTCGCGTTATCTCATGCTGACGGGAGAATGAGAGTCTGGAGGCGTGTCGGGGAATGCTACGCCAACTGCTGCATGTTTGAAGCCGATAGATGGGGAGGGGGCAGTCTGACGGTTTGTCATGACTACCGGACACCTCTGTACTTTTTTGACAACCATGTGAATGCCAACACGCACCAGCAGGTGCTGCAGAACCACGTCGTCCCACTGTTTGGCCAGCACCCGGAGCTGCAGTTCTTCCAGCATGATAATGCACGACCCCACATAGACACCGCAAGAGCCACCGCTGCGTTTCTCCAGGAGAACAACATTGCCGTGTTGCCCTGGCCATCTCTGTCCCCTGACATGGCTCCCATTGAACACGTCTGGGATGAGCTGGGACGTCTTGTGGCCCGTGGAAGACGTCCACAGACTCTCGATCATTTGAGGCGCGCACTGACCGAGGAGTGGGATGGACTGCCACAGGCGTTCTTGCACAACCTTGTCTACTCCATGAGGAGGCGCTGCCAAGCGTGCATCGGGGCAAATGGCGGACACACTCGGTATTAGAGCTCGCGGACGGACATGCTCGTCGTGGTGTACTTTTTGACAGGGACCCTAGTGAAGTCACCAGCTAATTTCAGAGGAATTCGGCCATTCTTGTCAAGAACAGACATTTTGTTTAATTGAAAAATGGATGCGTAATCAAATATGCTTACTTTCATTAAATAATTCTGTACTACCAACGTTGTCTGGGTCTTTTGGCAAGCGGTGCGTTTTTAATGTTGTTCAGTATAGTTTGGCATCCTCTGAAGCTAATATGTTAATATCTCTATTGGCTAATAATGTTGCAGATGCATCTGATGTCAGGAAAAAGAAATAATCAGTAACAACTATCAATGTTTGAGGTTGCTTTTTAAGTACCTTACTCAGCTTGATGACGTTATTGAAGAATGTTTTCGTTCTCTTCACCACTATGAATAGTAGTGAACTAGATGTTCATGCCTGAAGTGGTTGAACAGACATGATTGACTATGGTGACTATGTTGGCCTGTGTTCAGCACTTGTGGGAATATTTATGTTGTTAACAATGAGCCACACATGGCAGTATAGATTTCCAATCTATGCCACCACCCCCTTTCTCCCCTTCCATCTCTCCCTAATGTAGCGAAAGTATCTCCCACCCCTTCCATATCCACCATCCACCATAGTCCAATCCATGGTGAGTAGTGAGAGGAACAAAACCCTCCCCCTCTGCCTTTCAGTGTCTTGATTGACACCCTGTCAGCCAGATCAGAAACCTGATTTGACAGTTTATAATACATATAAGAGACATGTAGTCTCTGACATTCACTGTTCCTCAGAATCTATGCATTGACTGTATGTAAGCCATGTGGTTTAGCAGTGTAACGTTGTGCCAATACTTGGTGACATTTATCAAAATGATGAATGAGGATTCTGTTGTAGTAGTTTGTCTGCCACCATGTGGTAAAAGCTATTACCATATGGTTAAATTAGATTCTTTGTTAACAACATGACCACCATTCTTTGTGTACAATCTGACTTTTACCAGTATACAATTATATTTGTTCAGATGATAGCTGAATGATAAACTTTGATCAGAAAAAAAATGCCTGTACTAGGTGAAAACTGCTAAGTTGATTTATGAATACTGGTGATTGCTGGAATGTTGGTAGTGCATAACTTTAAGTCTACACCATATGTGTACTTGGGCTAAGTGTATTCCAAGTTAATGTAATTAAATCAATAAGAAAACATTGAAGCGTTATTTGACTAAAATTGTTTAGTATTGTATTACTGTCTCCTAACATTTTGTAGACTCCACTCAACTCCTAAACAAAAGTAGAGATTGATAATTATAGCAAAACCATGAGATTGATAATTATAGCAAAACCATTATACTCATCCAATCCTTCATCAGTTCTTACACCTTTTCTGAAAGGTAGAGGGCAAGTGTGATAACTCGACAAGCCATACTCTCAGCTACTTAGATACAGACCAGGTTCTCTTTACCACAGAACGGGACCCCTGATAACTGTGGGTATGCTACATATCGTGGCCACGCTACCAACTCCAGGCAGGACAGGGTGTGCAGACACACCACAGCCCAGCACTAGAGCAACAGGTCTACACAGCAGGATCAGTCACCAGACACAATACAGATCAACTATTCTCTCCCACTTTAGATAAGTCATAATATTCCAAGTGGACTTCAATTCCGCTCATCCAGAACTTTCCCTCACTAATGATGAAACATGAGAACATGTCCTCTTGTTACTAACATTAACTACTTTCCTGGGTGTAAGCAAGTGAAGCTGAGGTGTAAAAGAGTAGTGCAAGTAAAGTAACTTTGACATGTCCATTGTAAACAAACTTTAACAACTTTCCAGTGTGTAAGTAAGTACAGTTGATGTAGTAAGTGCACTTAACTGTGTCAAGCCTTATTCTTCAATCAGTATTGAATGTTTGAATTTCTCTCCAAATCTCTCTGTCGGAGCTACACGTACTTTTAAGAGTACATTCCTAAGGAAACTTCTACCTGAGCCACTATTGAGTATTCTAACAGTCACGGGAACAAATGTAAATTTCCTTTGATGACTAGTAACCGGAAAGTTACTCCTTCCCATCTCTAGTAAGAGAGAGGGTGGAGGTGAAATTTTAACATAATTCTCATAGAGAAAATATTCCAAGTCCTTCCCCTAGAGGACCCACCGACCCATTCCCAACTCTCATCACTAGCAGCCACCACCATTTCTTTGTTTGCATGGAAATGACATACTTGTTGATATCGGGACTGCCCTGTCGACTCCTTCCGTTGTTGTGATGCAGATTCTGACAAGATTTGGATGTTGAATGTTGACAAACTGGTGTTTTGCTGATGACCATCGTCAAACTTCGGCAAGTGCATGACATGATCTCTGTTTGTTGCGATGGTCCACAACATTGTTGTCATTCCTTTGCACCTCCAGCCCATTCCTGCGCCTGTCAGGTTGGCAGTGTAGAGTTCCTCTGGATTCTTTTTCGAATCATGCTGCATCTCTAGGTGGACAGTTGCCCACTCTGTTTCCCTGACGGTCCCAGTTGCCACAAATCCATCAGCAGCTGACTCAGTCAGTAGAGGCAGTAATGTAAAACAAAATTGTCAAATGTCACGTGGTACTGATGCTTGAGAAGCTCAGACATCACATCCATGAACACTGTCCCTCCAAGACCCAAAATGGCCATAATTCTGTCCATGTGAGCACCAGTATATGGTTCAAATTGAACAATGTATCCTGTCGGATCAGCGATAGTTCACAGTCCTTTCGTTCACACACACACCACACCTGAAACGTGCACAAAGGTGATGTTTTATTTCTGTTCAAAGTTGCATGGCAACTTTCACTGCCACAAAAATCATTACTTATAGGGTTCTCCATTGACATTGAACTATCTAATAATCTAATGATCAAGTAAATAATGGCTTTAGAAATCAAATGACATTGATTGGCTTTCATTTCTAGGCTTTGTGGCCATCTTGTTGCAGTTGCTCACAAATGACGCCACTGTCAAATGCAATTCAGGGCTGGAATGAAACAAAATCACTTGAACAAGGGTAGGCAGCTCTATTAGCAATGTATTAAAACCAAAACCGATGCAGTTCATTATTTTCCAATCAAAACAGTTTTGACTGATGTGAATGCACGTATGAAGCGTACATGCGAAGAAATGGGTTAATGTTTGCGTACTCAGCAACAATTGTGTGTTTCTTTGCACTATAATTTTATGGCTCTGCAAATTAGTGTACACCCCCTTGACATAAAGGCTGTATGTAGGCCAGTGTCAATAAAATTGCATCTGAAGCGTCGCATCTGAAGCGTCTCCTCTCTCTCTCTCATCTCTCTCTCTTCTCCTCCCTCTCTCTCTCTCTCTCTCTCTCTCTCTCTCTCTCTCTCCTCTCTCCTCTCTCTCTCTCTCTCCTCTCTCTGCTTCGTATGTACCACTTCTAGTCTTGGGCATTAAATCAATAACAAATAAGAGGGGGGGGGGGGGGGGAGGGGGTGTTATGATGGCATCTCTCTCTCTCATTCTCTCTCTCTCTCTCTCTCTCTCTCCTCTCTCTCTCTCTCTCCTCTCTCTGTCACACACGCACACACACACACACACACACACACACACACACACACACACACACACACACACACACCACACCACACACACACACACACACACACACATTGTGATTTATTTGTTATTATTATGATTTTATGAACGCATTGTTGCTATTTAACAACCACTGCTTGAATTGTATATTCTGTTCATGCATTGTAATCACGTCATGAAAACGTGTGTCATAATGTTGATGGTATTGATGCATTTTTTGTTGTCTGACTAACACCCTTAGTATTTAGTAGTCCAATATTTGAGAGAAAAAGGAATGTAATACCCTCCCTTCCTCTCTCTCTCTCTCCTCCTCTCTCTCTCTCTCTCCTCTCTCTCTCTCTCTCTCTCTCTCTCTCTTCTCTCATCTCTCCTCCTCTCTCTCTCTCTCTCTCTCTCTCTCTCTCTCTCTCTTAAGGCTGGATTTCTGAACACTAACAGTTTGATGAATATGTTATGCGACATGTTGCATCTTCTATATAATCATGGTGATCGTTTGTATTTATTTGGTTCCACGGAAACAAGATTAACACACACTATGTCTGACACGGAATTGATATTACCTGGTTATAACTTAGTTCGAAATTACCCTTCCAGGCCAGGAGAAACAGGTTGATTGTTTATGTTCACCAATCTATTAATGTGATCGAGCCGCTTCGCTCAAGAAGTATCATATAATCACTATGGATAGAATTACAGTTTTAAACATCCAAACTGTTCCTCTTAGGCTTCATCTACAGAACCCCAGCGGAACATGCTGACTGGAGGGATAATCTTACTCTAATGATGGAGGAGGCGACCTTACTCTCAAAACGAAATCATTTTACTGGGTGATTCTAACATCGACCTTTTGAATGCAAACACATCCTGGATTCAAACCTATGCTTCATTAATCTTACTCAGTAAATCGATAAGCCAACACGAATCACTGCTACTTCCCAAAACTCTCATTGACCATGTTTACACATCTTCTGTACGTATCATAACAAAATATGTTCACCAGTTTTGGATGCAGTGATCACTCCCCTGTCTGTTTACTTGGTCTAAACTAGGCGTCCAAATTCCCCCCAAATCATCACAAGTACATTCCGTACAGAAACTTCACAGCCATTGATAAAGATTTGTTCCTTACAGATCTGATGGATTCCTCACTTTCCTTTGTCTATCACTTTCCGAATCCTTGTGAAGCCTTAGAGGTTTGGTATCACAGTTTTCTCAATGTTGACAATAAGCATGCTCTATTAAAACCATTTCGTGTCAAAAGTACCCTTGAAAAGTTTTGGATAACAAGTGATACAGAAAAAGCCGTGAATTCAAGCGACTCGCTTCTGGCATCAGGTATCTTCTGTAGTATCTGTTAGTCATCTTGTTAATAATTTAAAACGATCAGTCAAAAAGAAATATTTTTAAAATCTTATTGATTCTAAAACAGACAACTGATCAGTTTGGAAAGCTATCAATTAGCTCAGTAGTAAACATTCAAACGCTCGTGTCAGTACACCAAAAGGTATGTCAGTTGAAAAGTTGAATACACATTTCTGCAATATCGCCAATTTCATTATAAAAAAATGAAACAGATCGTCACAAAACGATTTAGATGTTCTTCTAAATTTTTGTCAGCCCCAAAACATCAGAACATGTCTAGATGTCCCGTAGAGAACTAATAAATACCAAGCCTAGCTCAACCGCCCTCAACCAGTTTCGGGCGGTTGCCCTAGGCTAGGTATGTATTAGTTCTCTAGTCTTTTTCATTAACTCCTTGTTGAAAGTTCAAAGCAGCCACCAAGTGCTCTTATCAAAGCTTGATTTAATAAACAAGTCATTTGAACAAAGTACACTCGGCGGCCACCTGAAAAGGCAGCCTAAAAAAGTGGGAGTTGACTACTCGTCAGATAAATCACCTCCCTGCACTTGTTTTAAAGTTGCTTGCAACTCCTTGACTTCCTTTGCTACTTCATCAATTTCCATTTCAACAGTTGTTAAGAGTTCGGTTTGCAAACGCAGTCTTTCTCTTATCTTCCTTCTATTTGTTTTCATTTTTCCCAATTCAGTTTGTTTTTTATGTATCCTTGCTCTTAGTTTTGTTTTAGAAACTGTCTGTGAATTTGCAACAGTTGCTAAATAATTATAAACACGTTGAATGCAAGGATTAATCTTCACTTGAGAAGTAGAAGGCTGTTCAGGCAGAGCAGTAGCAGTTTCAGTTTCAGTTTCCATTTTTCTGAATACAACCTAGCTGCAAGGGTTTACATATCCACTGACAAAGAAAGTACTCCGTCATTTTTTAAAATCAGTAACATTATCACTTACCTATCATTGCACCACTCTGAGAATGAAGAATTCAGAAAGTTCTGGCAATCTGAAGTCTGATTGCTTTCAAGCTTTGGTGGACTGGTAAAACCGCTCGGATCCGAACGGTATCTAAAAATAGTTCTGACATTCTTGTTGTTGCCTCACAACTTTGAATATATTAGTGAAATGACGTTTTGCCTGCTATATTGCAATACATATGCCTTTCCTGTCCGACTCTCTCTTAACTTCCTGTCACGCTTGGAGTGATTCAGTCACGTAAATAAGCTTCACCAACTTTTTTAGTTTTAAAAATAACATACCGTGACAGGAAGTTAGAAGTGCGTCGGTCAGGAACCGGAGCCCTCTTCAATTGACAACCCACCCTATTGAAATCGCACACTATTCATTCCGAGCACATCCTCAGCATTGCGAAACCGCTTGCCTCGCAGGCAATTCAATGACTTTAAAAAGCCTATTGAAATTGAAAGAAACTCTTATCACAGCAATCACACATACTCAGTAGACTTGATTCCACTGGGCATGCGCATTAACGAGGTAAAACCAACCTGTATTACCAAAGCTATTCACCCTTTCTTCTCCCCGAGCTGTATACACACTGTGTGAGGCTTTTCTTTTTTTTTAAGCTGCTCTTGAGGGGGAGGGTACTGGGGTGCACAATTTTTTTAGAGGTGGCCCAGAACCGCCCTTTCCTATATCTCTCTCTCTTCTCTCTCTCCTCTCTCTCTCTCTCTCTCTCCTCTCTCTCTCTCTCTCTCTCTCTCTCTCTCTCTCTCTCTCTCGCCTTCCAAACACACGCAAACACAGACACAGACACAGACAGAAACACACACACACACACACACATACACACATATGCATAAACACACACACACTCACTCACTTACTCACCAATGCACGCACAGTGCAAGCATGTTAAGAAAGATGTCTTCACAGAGAGAGAGAGAGAGAGAGAGAGAGAGAGAGAGAGAGAGAGAGAGAGAGAGAGAGAGATCCCTTTCAAGTGTTGTGAACAGGATTATTGCTGCTGGAAATCGTGTAAGTGAACACACACACCACACACACACACACACACACACACAACACACACACACACACACACACACACACACACACACAAACACACACACACACACGCGCGCGCGCGCGCACACACAACACACACACACACACACAACACACACAAAACACACGCACGCACACACACACACACACACACACACACACACACACACACACAACACACACACACACACACACACACACACACACACACACACACACCCAAACACCCTGTTAATTTATGAACTACACACACCAAAGCTAACTAGCTATGTGTGGATCTGCTGGCAGCTGCCACGGTCACCCTGTCCCCCCTCGGGGGTAAGCCAGCCCTGACTATACATAAGGTGCAGCCAAGCCCACTTAAAAAAACAACAACAACAACAACATGGAAAGCAACCCATTAGAATAAGAGAAGAGGAGTTGTCTCCCCAAGGAAATAGAATGTAACAATGGATTGTGTTTTTATTTTACGTTTCATCAAGTCGCCATAGGTTCTTATTCAAGTCGCTATCAAGTCGTTCTAAGTTCTTAATCAAGTAACCTCTAAGTTCTTAATTAAGTCACCTCAAGTTCTTAGTTAATTTTTTAATCAAGTCACCACAAGTTCTTTAATTAAGTTCTTAATCAAGTCTCCTCAAGTTCTTAATAAGTTCTTGATCAAGTCACCTTAAGTCACCTCAAGTTCTTAGTTAAGTTTTTAATCAAGTCACCACAAGTTCTTTAATTAAGTTCTTAATCAAGTCTCCTCAAGTTCTTATAAGTTCTTAATCAAGTAACCTCTAAGTTCTTAATTAAGTCACCTCAAGTTCTTAGTTAAGTTTTTAATCAAGTAACCACAAGTTCTTTAATTAAGTTCTTAATCAAGTCTCCTCAAGTTCTTAATAAGTTCTTGATCAAGTCACCTTAAGTCACCTCAAGTTCTTAGTTAAGTTTTTAATCAAGTCACCACAAGTTCTTTAATAAGTTCTTAATCAAGTCTCCTCAAGTTCTTAATAAGTTCTTGATCAAGTCACCTTAAGTCACCCTAAGTTCTTAACTTAAGTCATCCTCTAAGTACAACCAAGTTCTTATTTAAGTCAACTTATAATTATTTATTAAGTTCTTAAAGTATTATTGCATTTGAAATGGATCAAAATGATCTTTTGTTGTTGGCGGTTCTGGCATGCTTTGTGTTCGGCTTCTGTATTTAGTGGCAGAGATTGTTTGGACTGCTTCGGTTTTTGCTGTCTTTGTTTATATATTTTATAACCATAATAACCACCCCCAGCAGCAATGCCGCCAAAAATGACAATTGCTTTAAGAAAATTCCATGAAGACTTTGGCGGTGTAGGCAACCCTGTTGTTGTTGTAGGTCTTGAATCAACTTGTTCTGGTGTTTTTATAGCTGGCTGCGGCTCTACACTTTTTCATTATGGGCTATAATCTGTGCTTGTAACATTAATTTTCTTTGTTTGTTCCACTCTGCTAATCTTTTTCCTGCTGCAACACGCCAGGAAGAGGGGGATTTTTACGGGTCACTTTTCTCCACCTGATTCAATGTTTTCTGATTCTGCTGATTTTCTGGCTGGGTCATTTTTAAGGGAAACAAAATCTATATGATTAAAAGTAATTAATCCATGATTAGCGGTGACAATAATGTTCCAAATCTGTAATACAGATCACATCCTAGAGACTCTAATGACTTTGTTAAAATTGGATCCTGCGTTAAATCATACATAAAGTCTTGTTCAGAATCAATAGGCGCAAATTTACTTACTAGTTTAGTGTACAAACTAAGAACCGTTTGCCCGACACTTTTTACCTTTCTTGATCCTAGTTGCGCTTCATACCTGTTATGATACTTTACAATGTCTTGTGGCGACATCTTTTTGAATCTGTTCTATGCTGAATTCATTTCCGAGGAACTGTTTTGTTTTCCCACATCTGCCAAAGAATACAGTCTTTTTTTTTTTGGCATAACAGCTTGGTCATCAACTTGTTCATTTGTAATCACAAGTTCAGGAATGTTTAGCAGATCGTCGCCGTTCATGTTTTACTACTAAATATAATTATTATTTTATTTTAAAATGAGCACCGAAAAAACTGTAACCAATCTTATATACCATTCTGCTGTTATTGGAGGCCTAAGTATAGGATACACAATGCTTGGTAAAAGCTTGTTAAAAATTAAACCAGCAGATCTTGGCAAGCTAGGCTTTGGGGATTCAGCAAAGCTAATTGCCATCATTACAGCTTCATTGCTACGAAAGATTTTCTAGTTAAGCAAGGAATAATTCCAGACAGTATAAATATGTAAAATTAAAAAAATACATTTATAAAAATGGCTTCACTCGTAATGATGAAAAGGCGGCGCAGTAGTGAATGCGCTTGCTTTTAGCAGAAGTAATTACGCATTTAGTAAACTGTGGGATGACGGAGAGAGAAAAAGACATAACAAAGCTATGGAGCAACTAGCCGCAGCACAAGACGCCTATGAAAAGCAGAGAATTGAGCAGTTAGATTTTATTAACGACAAACTGAAAAAACGGGAACATGCAGCTTACACATTTAAAGACGTTGACCAGGCAATAAAAGAATATTTTCTTGTAACAGGCCAACCAATCGAGACATTGCCCCCACCAAAATTCAGTGGCTTTTATCAACCATCAGAAAAACAAAAGATGCAAGAAATCGTGTTTATCGTCTTTTGGTATGACCGTTGTGTATTTTGTTGCACATAATATTGGCTGAATAAAAATGAACAAAATCTATTATTCGCCAAAAGGATATTGGGAAGGGAATCACGGCAATAAAAAAGCTAAGCCAAGCAGCAGGAGTCAGTGAACAAACAGCAAAGGAATGGTTATCTAAACAAGCGATTTGGCAAATTTATTTACCTGCGCCTAGCCGAATACAGAGACCAAAACTTTGTGAATACAATTCCGAACGACACCCATCAAATGGACCTTCTATATTTACCCCCATGATACGATTAGACGAAAAAGATTTTAAGTACGCACTTACAGTCATTGACATAGCTTCAAGATACAAAGATGCAGAACCATTAACACAAAAGAGTGCTTCTGCTGTTGCTGTTGCCATACAACTGATAAAACCAGCGAGGCCCGCTAACTTATCCTCGCATGATTCAAGTCGATGATGGAAAATAATTTTAAAGGCCAAGTGAATCAATTATTGTTAAAACATAGAGTTACCATTAAAAGAGGCATTCCAGGAGTTCACAGATCACAGGCTTTGGTTGAAAACTTTAACAAACAGTTATCTGAAAGACTTTTCTAATACCAGTATCACAGAGAGCTGATTGACAATTCTCGCAACACAGAATGGGTTAGAAGACTGCCCTCAGTTTTTGCGCGCAATGAATAATGAAGAATTTAAATTAACAGGGCTAAACCAGTACAAGCAATCAAAAAACAAACAATAAATGTTGCTGAAGACTCCAGTACACCAGCAAACTATTACCGTTTGGTTTAAAAGTAAGGTTTACCTTATTTACCGGGGGAAGCAGAAGGGGACACTCGCATCAGGGCAACAGATCCAGTTTGGAGTGTTGATCCATATGAAATAAAAAGAATTGTAAAAATGAATCCGCCCCTGTATTATTTACGAGAAACTGACACAACAAAACAACCAGCTCCTCAAAGATCTTTTGTGAAGGAAGAACTGCAGATAATCCCACCAGACACAGTTCCATTGCTTAATTAATTTTTAATTTACATAAAATATTTGAGTCTAAAATGGAAGCTCAGAAGGAAGCACAGAACGAAACAAGAATGATAAAGGAAGAGACCTTGGAATTGATACGGGAATCATATGATACGAGTTCTACTATTAAGGACCATTTGCGAGGATTCATCGGCACATGGCAATGCATCCAGATCACCTACAACCCAAAATCCCAAATTTTGATTATCAAATATGGGATAAAGAATATCTTGAAATAATAAAAAAAATTCGAGCGCATCAAGCAAACATGAAAAATAATTGGCTGAATTGGATAATGATATGATTGAGCTTATAATAAAAACTTGAGGAAAAATATGAAGAAGGTATGTAATTATGCCGTTCTCCAGAGCCCAATTGCATATGAAAACTCTGGATTATTAAATACTCGTTTTGTGTTGGTGCTGTCAAGAGACTTTTTTGTTACAACTGTTGTTTGATCTCATGTAGATTAGATCGTAGTTTTACGTTGTCATGATGAAAAGTATGTTTATTGAACAATGCTTCTTTGTAGTTGTCATGTGATATGTTTGACTGCACAACACTGCGAGATATTCCCTTTGCTTTCTTAATGGTTTTTTCCTGGCTCGAAATACTGTACATTTTCGACCTTAAACCAATAAACTCCTTAATCACCCCTCCAGATAATTCATCCTTCATCTTTCCTAAAACCTTCTTATTAACAGATGAATGCAAAAGGCGAATCTTTAGGATAATCAGATGTGTCATACCATCCCGCATGCCCTTTAGCTACTTCTATTTCCATGTCTTTATAGATGTCTTCAGTAGGGATATCTATAACAAAACTATCTGTATCTGTGTAAAGTACTTTGGACTCTGGATACAAGGGTTTAAAGTAGTCATAAAGAAATTCTAACATCAAAAGCTTTGATAATTCTAAAACAGTAAACCCAATAAACACAGGTTTGTCCAATTTGACTTTCTTTTTCTTCATCATTATGCCAAAAAGCTGATCATGAAATCTTCTAAAGTCCTGATAATTAGGTTTTGAAGTCAGCTTAATTGCTTCGTTCTTTTTGGTGACCAATCGGACATTTTTAAACGCTTGTGTGGATTTTCCATAGTCTTTCCGAAACAGCTGTTGTTCATCAGCTTGAAAAAGTCTTTTTCTGAAGCATCTGTGGATTTAGTTCTAAGATCAGTGTTCTTCATGATGTATGGTTTTATGAACTGTTCTGATCAAAAGCAATTATACGATGAACTGCTCTCAACTTTAAACCATGTCTTAAATATAAATTGTAGTAGTCTGTAATGACAGACATAATTTTTTTTGCCTCGACGATTAGGCACAAGTTTAGGCGGCTCTGTTTTTGCCATCTTTAGACTTTTGCTGCTAATGGGTAGTCATTTATGTAGGTCATGGAGTTCATGAGGATATTCTAAGTCAACTTCTAGAATAAAGCCCCGATGTCGATCAGCGTTAAACTGCTCAACCACTTTAATGCCTTTTTAAAATTTTTTTGGATCGTCGTCTGTGTACATTTTAAAGTTACGTAATGGAAGTGATTTTCGCCATAGCCCAACCATACAGATTGTTTGCATCTAAATACATGAGATAGTTAGAACCTTTTACTTGGATCATAATCATCTAGGTATTTGTTGTTTGCTTTACAGTAATGATGCGACGCCATACTAATCCCTCCACGCAATCCGTTTTCAATCATCTGAAGCATTGGCAGGTCAGACAATAAATGAATCTGTACTCCAGTAAACTTTAAGAAAAGCATCCCAACTCATCCCGGGCGCAGAAATGTAATGCGCGGGATCCAGGCTATAATGTTTCATGCAGGTCTTTCTATAATTTTCAAAAATGTCCGCCAACAAACAAACGTCAGCCACAAGTATGAATCATGATAGTCCCCCCATTGTTTTACACTTTAACTTCTGCCATGCTTCTTGAGCATGCTGGTAATCAGAATTCACTAATGTCCTTTCCTCTAAGACTAGAAAAGAACGCGCCTTTAGGCGGAAGTGTATCTTCGTCAAACCTTTGCCAACTGTTCATGTACTCATAAGGGTAAACGCCCTTTCTAACAAGAGTTGGGTCAAATATTCTTCTGTTATTGGGCAGGACTTTAAGGACATAGCCAGTGACTCTAATGATCCCATCAGGTGTTTGCATAGAGTCATAAAAAAGACATGTTATTTAAAGTGAAACACATGTACTTTTCTGATGACTGTGCAATGCATGTTACCCTGAAGGCGTTGGTTACTGCTTGCATTATAAGATGAGAGTCGTAACCTCGCAAGTTATGAAAGAAGATGGGCAGCCTCCACTTCGCTGGGTCAAACTTTAGTTCAAGATTGCAGTTGTTGTGTGCTGCTCCTCTGAACTTTCCGCTAATGTGATCATGGTCTCTTACTGTTGGATTGGCTGCGTCTGCTGTCGCGTCCTCACTGTTAGACATTAGTTCTAAACCACAAATCCAAAAAATGTGTGGCTGAGTCATACTGTTGTTGGTCTTTAGACGTCATCTTGATTTCAGATAAATTCAGATTATTAGAACAGTCATTACGCACTTGCTGCATGCGTTTAAGAAGTATTCTGCAGCATTAGGTCCTCTATATAATTCTGGCTTTGAATGGACGCCATCCGACCTGACAAAAATGAGGCAAATGAACAAATCTGATGATTACTCATTAAGACAGTTTTGGAAGTTTCTGTGGGGTTGGCCCCTCATAAGGAACCATAAGCGACTCGAAGTCTGCGTAAACAACATATGGACTCGTTTGCAGTCGTTTCCAGTTCTTAAAACAAACCTTACTGCCTTCTTTCGGCGTAATTAGTTCTGTCTTACAGTCAAATGGGCTAATACAATGTTTTAATGTTCAAGCGCGGCTTGAACGGATGGAAATCTTGTTAAACATTTTCTACAGAATTCTTGTTTGTGCCCATCTTTTGAAGTATGCTGCATTAGTCTACTCATTGTGCGTATCAATGTGTAATGTTGAGGCAACCCTGTTGGTGAAGACATTAGGAGTAAGTCCACATGGCTTTTGTCTGGATCACCTATTGTTGGGCTGTCTTTAGACACTCTAATAGGCACCAAATTTGTTTTTTCAGGCCATGTGTATACATTAACAGTTATTGGTTTGTTTTGTTCTTCAAACTGATCAATTTTGTCCACGCTAACAGGAAAGGATATTCCACTAAAGTTAAGATCATTGATGTAAGGTTCATAGTTAGATACTCTCTCTGCTTTTTGCGGACGTAATGCAGCCTTGCAAGAACACAAACCCCATAAAACATTGTTGTCTGAATTCTTTATGTTTAGAACTGCTCTTTTTGCGACTAATGCTGGAGGTAGTGAAATGTAAGACTTGCCTACAATCGGCTCATACTTAGCCTGTTTTAATCTGATCTCTAGGACTTCGCCCTCTGACCAACCAGAGCCTCTCATTTGGCTTCTTCAGCGGCCACATCAAACTGTGTAAGCAGTTGGTCTGCCCAACCAGGTGTTAAGTCATTATGAGAAAGAATAGTCTGTTGTTTAGTTGAGACCCAGACTTCTAGATTTTCTTCATTTATTGTTATATAGTCGATTAAAACAGCTAACATTACTTTAACTGGCGGGTCTATTGTTAGTTTACCTGGAACTTGAGAAATAGCATGAACAACACTTGCCTGTACGTTTGCTGAATCAATGACTTCTAGATTAATATCATTTAAAGCTCTTGATAAACGCTCTCCCTCGAGCATTCCTTCAAACAATTCGTCCGGTCCGTCATATATCTTAGCCATGTTGAGTTTCTTTTCTAACTCAAACTATTTATTTAAATAAAAAAAATACAACGACTCCAAAGTCGTCTTAATCAGAATCAATATCAACGGTCTTTTTGTGCTTGGACTCATAAACTAAAGTATAAACGCCCTTTGGGTGTTGTTAATGTGAGCTGTTTAGAACAGAGTTTAATGTCTCGTTTACTTTTTTTTAAACATTCCTTTTTTTTTATCTGCTCGGTGTCTGGCTGTTGAGAAAAACTTGCCCTTGCCTTTTTTGAAGATCAAACTTTTGTCTTTTATAGTCATCAAAATCGACCTGTAAACGACTAAATTCTTCATCCGTGATGTTTGAGTCAACTAGTGCTTTATTTATTGTCAGTTTGAAAGAACTAAGTTTAGCTGTTATTAGTTGAACCATAGCTGTGTGCTTTTGGAGTTTAGTTTTAATTTTTTGCTAGCAGCACTTACAGCTAATGACCACAGGCCAAGAGTTAAAGACAAACCGCCTAGAGGTATAGCTACCGTGCACCTATGCCTGTTGCAAAGAGACCTACACTTGTTTCCTGCTGATATAGCACTAATAGTCGATGCTCCAGTATTAACATATGTAACAGCATTAAAGACAGCAGAATACCTTCGTTGGTTTGCTGTATTTTGAAAGGTCTTGCTCTAGTTTTTGTTGCATTTGTGTAATGTTTGTTAATCTGAAGGTTTTTATGTCAGGGGTTACTACTATCCCTTCTTTTGGCGACTCTGGTGCTGTAGGCACATTTGGATAAAAGCTTAACAGACATGCTTTTTTTTAAATAAAAAATAATTTAGTATTGTATATCTTTTAATCTGTTATCTTAAATATTCAGCTGCGCATCATATATTAAAAACAAATGTACATTAACTGGTTTATCGCCATCTTTTTCTTTATCAATTTGAATGTTTATTCCGTCTTTAAAAAGTTCTCCCCGCTTCCATGCAACTGATTAATCCTCTGTTGACCTTAGGTCAATCCATAAACCGTATTTTGTTGTTAAATAATCATCGAGTCTAACACTGTGAAGGTGTAGATCTTTAGACACAAGGTCTACTGTTGGACTTCTACACCTCCCACCCGCAAACAATTTTCTTATTTCATCAAAATGCTTTATAAGGTCTAAGCCCGCTAGCGTAGATTTGGTTAGGACTACCCTCAATCGAACATTGTACTTTCGTTATTTTAGGATTAATAAACTTTTCACTTCCTCTTTTGAATGGTTCTTCATCTTCACACAGCAATAAAATACCTTTAAGTGATCTTGCTGCGGCACTAAAACTAAAATTCCATATAGCGTCAATCTTGCTTCTGGGATATGTTGTATGATGAATCACTCTTTCGTAATATTTGCTAATTTTGACTGATATTGTTGCTCAATCAGCCTTGCTAAATTAGGGTTGCTAACAACGTCAAACTCTAACGAGAATGTCAGAAATGCTGTACTTGCTTCAGTGTCTGATGATCCGATAACACGTTTGTATTCATTAAAAGTTAGTTCATATGACAATCAGTCTTTTAATGCTCCTTGAAAGTATGGCGCATGCGCTTTTAACAACTCAAAATCTAAGGGAATAGAAAAGCGATTTCCATACGCAAAATTTACAGCTTCATACTTTTTGCCGTCTTTAGCATCTTCAGCGCCTATTCTATGTTTTAGTGCTTCTTCATTTTCGATTCCTTGAAACGCAAAGTCAGCCCTTTCATTCGCGGTTAGCCATAGATCAGAATAGGTTAAAAATATGTCTGCATTGTGTAAAGAAAATATTTCTTGCCCCTCAAGTTTTATAGAAATGTTCTTAACGATTGCCCGTCCCAGATTCTGGACAACTGTCCTGTTTGGGTCTGTTGCTGATTCGAGTTCTATTTTGAAAGTAAGTTGCGCAGAGCCTGGCACAATCACTTCATCTGCTCCTAGGTCTGGAAATTTGACAGTAAGAATTTGATCTGCATCAATAGTAGATGGACTATTTGGAACAGTAATATTCCGTTTATTTCCCTTCACGCCAAAGGGCTCTTTCAGTCTTCTATGCGGGTCAAGAATTGAACCATATGCTTGTGACATTTTTTTATAAAACAAAATAAAAAGTTAATTATTTAAAACATGGCAGGAATTGAGGTGAAGAAGATTATGATGTTTTTGATCCTGGAGACGACATGAGTGAAATGATCCTTTAACACACGCTCTCATTGCGGCGTGAATTAACAGAAATTAAGGTTAGATCATTGTATCAAAGGTTAGGTCAAGAACCTCCCGAATTTATACCCCCTGATGATTTTGAAGTAGACAATGACCATTTGTATGTGAAAAACGATCAAGGGCAACTTGTTCAGCTTACAAATGAACGAAACCCATCAAAGTTTTTAGCCGAGAGTACAATTAGACAAAGACTCAGTGTGAGCGTACAAAATCGTCTTCGCATTTCTAAACCAAAATTAAATAGGGATGCAGTTGCTAAACTTCAAAACACACTACAGGAACTCCCAACAGCTAACCAAATACAAACCATGGAACTTAACGAATTAAATCAATCAGCAGGTGAATTAATAAATGTAATAGAAGCAGAAACTAGTTTTCAGAAGAAACAGCATTAAAAACTATACACGACCCCCCGCTACCCATGCGAGAAATAGTGGCCCTTGATCATGCTTTGAGAAGCATCAGAGGCGAATTAACAACAATTTAGCAAAACTGGGTGAACTAGATGAGCATATAAAAAGAGAAAAAGAAAAACTCGTTGAGGCTGATGACGCCAACTTAGGGCATGATATTAAAGAAAGAATAACCCAAAGACTAAAAGATCTTGAACAAGAAAGATCAGCAAGACTAGAATTGTTGTCTACTAACCGTGAACAATTACGAACTCAAGTGAGCAGAATAAGAGATACTATCCAAAGAATTTTATATGAAAACACAACGCTAGCAGAACGAATACGAACACTGTTTAGAGAGCAAGGAGTCACATTAGCAAGCGTTATACGGCCTTAGGATTTGCAATAAGTACACTGGTGATGGCTATTACAGGCGGCGGTGGTCAAAGCCCAGTGCCTCCACCGCCATCGCCTCCATCACCGCCTGATAAATCATGGTAAAAAAAACAGCTTGATCATCTTGCGGGTTTATTAAAAAAATTAGCCAGTAAAGCCATGGACGCTTTACCCGGGGATATTAGGGGGTGTTGTTAGCTGGCTTTTGTCTACTGCAAGCAAAGTAGTTGGCTTTATGGCCGAGCACTTATGGTCATTAGTTCTCTTAATAGTTGGGTTAATTTTTAGTAAAATAAAGAAGGAGTAATCCTAGGCCAGTTAATCCAAAAACAAGTGCTGTCTTTTCATATTCATGGTCATTATTTTTTTTACTTCGTGTTCTTCAACGGCCTTCGGGCTTTGGCCACAGGGATTGGATGACTTATTCTTTGGGGGTCAACTTGTTTGTTTACTGCTTGCAATATTACTGGCTCAGAATTTTTCGTTTTTTTCCAACCTTCTGTTCATTGCCTGCCACAAGGATTTCATTATTGTAGTTTATTATTAAACCTATCTGGAGTCTGAGGTCAGAAGGCAGCATGTAAAAACCAGTCCAACAGCAAAGTCTACTTTCGATCTTGCAAATTGTAAAACATTTGGTATCAGTTAATACTTGAAGGTAAATCAACTGTAGAATTAATGGCGTCCTCTAAATTTGCTAAGTATTGTTTTTGTGCATCAAAACCAGTAGAAGGATCAGTTATGCTCGATCTCGTTTGTGCTTGCGAACCTAGCAAACACCAAACATAAGTACGAACAGAGTCGTTTATTTCGTTCTATCCTGCTTTAGTTAGGCCCTTAGAAGTGTCTAAGATAAATGTTGTCCATGCCGTTTTATGCTCTTGCTCTATGGACCCGAGGTGAACGCCTGTGCCTGAAGAGAAAGATGTGTAAGGAGGATTCCAGTCATAGTTATACTTTCTGTGCACGCCCCAAAAATAAGGTGTGCCTAGACCATGATTAAGATCCAACTTTTGTCTAAAGTTTGTCTTAACCTTAATATTGAATTCGTTACAGATCCTTTCAAAGCCTTCTGTCATTCTGTTGCTGAATGATTAACGGTTTGTCATTTGGATGGCCTTA
>JAFLJL010014699.1:112409-118139 GCA_018398815.1 Conus ventricosus | reverse complement strand
ATGCTGATGGCACTCTATCACTCTTCATTGGCGGATTTAAATATTTAGTTAGTGGGTTTACAAGCCTGACTTGAAAGCCATATGATTCGTCTACTGCAATGGTTAAATTGCTGAAGTCCAAAGATTTGGGGTTATAAAACGCTCCTACATTGTAAGTGGCACTTTCGTTATATTTAAAAGGTTCCATTTTTAAATAGTTTTTAAAATAGTTATAAAAAAAAGATGTACATCTATATAACCCAACAAAACAAACGTGTGTTCTTAACGCACCCAATTGTCAATTGGCGTGGGAGTTGTAGGATTGCCCTTAAAGAAATTGGCTTTAAAGTTATGTGGGTTAACATATCTGAAGAGGCTCAGAATAACTGGATTAATATTAGTAACGAGGTAGGCAATCAAATAACTCATGTGCAAATACCTGATGGCTACTACAACTTTTGCTTTTTAAAAGAAGTACTTAGCGAATTTGGCATATTGTTAAAAATTAACGAAGCAAACCTCAGAATTACTATACATTTCCCACTACAAGAAAGAAGAGAGTACACTTTTCCCAAAGGCCTAGCTAAAATCTTAGGCTTTCACAGTAGTGACAGAGCTTATAGATTTAGCACAAGAGAAGATGTTTATCAATTTGAAGGTAATAAACCTTCTGATTTTCTCGTGAACCCAATGTTGTATGTCCATTTACAACAGTTAAAAACAGATGCTAATTTGTTTGATGGCTATCCGTCTACAGTTCTACAAGCACTGCCGTCAATTAAGGCAGGGTTTTGCGATTATCAGTTATATAGGTTTGGCGGAAACAGTCAATTTAAAGAATTAATTGAGGGGCCTATAAATTCATTGGATGTAAAAATAACTAATCAAGATGGAAGGCTAGTTGTTTGTTCTGATTTATTAATAGTGCTAGAAGTAGAAGAACGTACTGTAAGCCATTAGATTTTTATATTATGGGGAGAGAATGTAATATGTTTTGTTCACGATCACCAAATCCTATCTTGCACGTAAGCCCCCCATTTTAAAATAACGATTACGTCGATTTTTGCTGTTTTTGCATGTTAATTTTGTTTGTGAAAAAGTGTTAATTTTGACCAAAATTAGCATGAGAAGGACGAAATTTGTTTGTGAAAAGGGGGGTTTTCGTGCAAAATAAGATGGGTGAGCTTGAACAAACATATTTACATTCTCTATTTCAGCTTTCAGTTCCTCCACAGTGTCGGTTAGTTTTGAGATATGTTTTCCATTCTCACACAGTTTTTCTAGAAGTTCAAAGTTACTAACTTCTCTTTGTGTGCCACTCGTATTTTCACGGAATGTTCGTTTGCCTGACTGGTCAGTCCTGACTGAAGTCAGAGACTGTGACCGAACGCACAGAACTGGCAGGAAAATGAAACAGAATGGAGTCGGAGGTCGGTGTACTCACAGTCTGTTTCAAACCTGGAGCAGAATCTCTTGCTTTTTTGGCCGGCGTCTCCTGTCTCTCGCTGCTGTCGTCAAGAGCCGATGCATTCGATTCACGGCTCAATTCGCCTCCAACGTCCAACTGACTCTCAGCGTTCTTTTGAGCACTTTTCGTTTTTCTTTTCTCTGTTTGTTTCTTGATCGACTGCGATCGTTGAGCATCTTGAGGGCAGATCAGGAAGCAACAGGAGTCACGCTGTACAGGGAACCGTCTTTCGAAGCAGTTACGACAGCGTGGCTGTCATAACACTCAAGCCGCTCAGCAAAAAGAAGGGACAAAAAACCAAAGTTCAAAAAGAAAACTGTTCGCTGTGCAGCGAGAGCTCAGCCGGGCACGTCCGCTCCCTTCGGCGTAGCAGTGTTCACTCCATTGGACAATGATTTTAAAAGAGAATAAATGTGTATATTCAGTTCTAGTCGACTAGCCCATTCGTCCTGCAGGTCCTCATAAATGGAACACCTATACTGTTCAAAAAAAGAAACGCAAAATGAAATTTTGCCACCTGGGGTGGACCATACAGTTGAGAACACGCCAAAACCGGCCTGATGTATGTCTTGAACGTCGACGTGCTAGGATAACATTGATTCAGGTTGTCACTATGTGCACATGCGTGTTGTGGGGCCAGGTGCGACAGTGCAAAAATTGGGTTGTGCTTCTGTTGTTTCGCCTGCAAAGCATGCCCAACTCAGGGTGAACACACACCACACCATGGTCATAGTGTAGTACAAAAAGCCGGGTCATTTTGGCAACCGGCAGGCACACCCGTACCAAAAAACAGCATGCCACGTTGAGCCCAGCAGAGAGAGAAAACGCCCTGGGTCGTTTGCAAGTTGGTCAGAGTGCAACTGATGTGGCCCATGCTTTGAATGTCTCCCCCAGTACCATATGCCGACTTTGGACTCGCTCCCAGAGGACAGGTCATCAGCTGATGCCCCGAGGTCAGGCCGACCTCATATCACAACGCCACCCCAGGACCGCTTTATACGGCTAAGACATCTCCGCAATCGCTTCCGGGCCGGCCTCGTCCACTGTCCAGGCATGCGCTGGTGTCCGTCGCATCTTCCGACCAGCCCTGTCCGGAACGGGCTGCATGCTGCGGGCTGAGGGCTTACAGGCCCCTACGTGGCAACGTAATGACGGGGCGCCATCGACAGACCAGACTGCAAGGGGCTACGCAACACAGACACTGGACACTGAGGAACCATTGGCGACACGTCTGGTTCTCGGATGAGTCACAGTTTCCTGCTGCAGCGCCATGACAGGAGGCGAAGGTTTACCGCCGGGTTAATGAACGCAACCAGCAGAACTGCGTCGACGAGCACCTCCGCATGGGGGGGCCCAATGCCCGGTATGGGGGGCCATCACAACACAGGTAGGAGCCAGCTGGTGCGCGTGGAAGGTCACCTGACGCCCAGCAGTACGTCCAGGTCATTGTTCAGCCAACGTCCTGCCCTAATGGCCACTCCCAGGGCCGTGTTCCAGCAGACAACGCCAGGCCCCACACAGCACGCCTGACCACAGCCTTCTTTACCGCCAACAACATCAACCCCCTGGCCTGGCCCCCTCTTTCCCCCGGATTTGAATCCTATTGAGCACGTTTGGGACGTTTTGGACAGACGCCTGAGAGTGGGGCCCAAAACCCCCAGCGACTCCAAATGAACTGTTTCCGGGCATTGCAGGTCGAGTGGGCGGCCATCCCACAGCGACAATCAGGAACATTATTGCTTCATTGCCCCGCAGATGCCAGGGTACCATTGCACCCCAAGGGGTCACACCCGTTACTGACTTTGGAAGCGGCCTTGGCGATTTCCCTGAGGGTCTGGGCGGTTCTTTACGACAGCATGCAGGGGAGACTTCGTCCTACTGATGACCTTTTTGTCATTTTCACATTAAAACGTGTTGTCACACTGAGCTTCAATAAATTGTGTTTCAAATCGGCAGCTTGGCTTTTTGCGTTTCTTTTTTTAACAGTATACTATGCAAACTTGACTGGAAAAACATTTTTAGAAAATGTCTAATTTGGGACCACTGACACACAGTTAAGAGGGTTCCAGTATAGATTGTTACTTAGAATCCTTCCGACAGGCAGATATCTATTTCTTTGCAAAATTATTGCTTTCGTCTCTGTGTGCCTTGTGCGATAGGAAGAAGAAACTATATACATTTATTTGGAACTGTCATGCTGCAAAAAATTTTTGAACAGTCTGCAGAGACTGCTGAACATATTTGCGAAACTGTGTCAACCTAACTTTTCTGAAATCTTATTTTATTTGGGCCCAGTGAGGGCGTTTCACTGAAAAAGGGTGTTAGATCTGATAATTTATTGGCTAATTCTTATAATTACAAATGCAAATGGAAAAGGAGCAAACCACGCATTACGCTTTCATCGGCTACGAACAAAGATACTCAGTAGAGTGTTTACTGTAATGGAATAAAAGGAGAAAATATACTTTTTTGATCATCAATGGCTCCCGTATAAACCTCTGATAGAACTTTAAGACTTGTTAACAAAGTATGTTTTTCATATACTCTTGGATGCTGCATGAATATCTACAATATGAATGTCTCTGCCTAAGGCCAAACTTACTTCGCTGAGTCTTAATACAGGCGTAATAGTTGTCAGTTATTTTCTGTTTTTCCTCTCTTGTCCCCACGGTGCAGCACATCATTGACATCTTGACTACCACCTCCCCCTTAACTCCATCCCTTTACCCTACAATCTCTCTCTCTCTTCTCTCTCTCTCTCTCTCTCTCTCCTCTCTCTTCCTCTCTCTCTCCCTCTCTCTCTCTCCTCTCCCTCTCTCTCTCTTCTCTCCTCTCTCCCTCTGTGCCTGTGTTTTCCTGAACGTATATCTTTCTTTCCACCTGTCAGCCTGTTGCATCCCCCCCCCCCAGCATCCCTTCCCCCTTCGCCCCCTCCCCCCCCCCCCCCCACCCACCCCCGCCTCCGTCCTCACTAACCCTTCCTCCCCCCTTCTCTTCCTCGCCATCACCTCCAAATCTATGTGTACCTTCTTTCTTTCTTTGTTTCTCTATTTATTTGCCATCACAACAGTAGCAGTCTCACAAATTGACGAAGACGCTCATCGTTTATTATATTTTCTTTTTGTTAAAAAAAAGAAAAGAAAACTAAAAAAAAAAAAACATTGGTAATCACATTTATTACAGGGTGATGATGTTGATAATGACAAATGATGATGATTATGACATGATGAAGATGATTATGATGGTTATTATGCTTTGGTGTTGTTTAATTGTCTCATTCCCTTTGTGTATGCTTTTTGTAGTTCCTTTTTTGTAATTTGTTCTATTGTTTTTGAAATAAAAATGTGTTTTTAAAAAAAGGTCTCTTTCACGAACCCCCCCCCCCCCCCCCCCCCCCTTCCTCCATAACTCTCTCTGAATCTCCCTTTTTGGGGAAAATATTCCTTTACCATCGACCGTTGTATTTCTGCCTCTGTAGATTATTCATTTTATTGTGGAAATTATGGCATGCAATTGCAGTTTCTATCATGTCACCTTTTTGTTGTACTTGGTGCATAGGATGAAAGTCGCTGTCAAGAATGACCCCAGCTGTCCATTTTGCACTGAAAATTTTTGTCCACGGGGCCCTTCCATACTTTTATGACAGGTTGAGGGTAGGAAGTATAAATACACCCCAGAACAAGTGCAGAGAAACGCTCAATGCACGATGCAAGGTAGACAAATGATTTTTTCTATCTTCTTTGGGCGTTTCAAACAACAGTCAACATGTGCGTGAGCTTTTTAGGGGTAGGAGGGGGTACGTTGAAAACAATATGCAGCTAGTGCGCCAGTTGTCAGAAGACAAAGAAACAAAAGGAAAAGGAAAAGTATCCAGACCACTTCAAACGCCTCTACCAAATTTGGGTAATCCTTTCAAAATTTTGGGAGCACACTGTCGAGAAAAGCCAGAAGCAAAACCAACGCAGAAATCCACATGCAGGTAAAAAAATCACGGCATTAAAGAACAGATTGCTATATACGCGACGGTTCCATCACCAAAGGAAATTTTACGAAGTGAATCGAAATGGCTGAACTATGTAGAAGACATGATGCATACAGATTAACAACTTCAAGTCAAAATGGAGGTAGAAACAATAACAGAAGCACTCCATTAATTCACAACCAGCTTGAAACTCAGTAAGCCACGATACTGACTCCATGAACCTGCTTACAAAAAGTTGTAAGCGGAATGGGAAGCCCTGCTTTGCATCACGTAGGGGTGCAGCCTTCCACTGGAGTGGCTC
>JAFLJL010014699.1:104909-107409 GCA_018398815.1 Conus ventricosus | reverse complement strand
CCCGGGGTCGTGGTTTGAATGAAATTATACATGTGTGAACTGTTCATCTGGTTTGGGACTGCTTATTTGAGTTGGAGCGTTAGGTATTGTAGGTCTGTAAGTCTGTCTGTCCTCCCTAGTTAGTTCAGGTCTTAGCGAGCCTGACACATACATACATACATACATACATACATACATACATACATACATACATACATAATTACAACATACATACAACATACATACAAATATGCCTACATACATAAAACACACAACCAAACAAACGATGTATAAACAATCAATTAATTCATAAATAATGAAGAATACCAATGATTGGTGACAGGTGAACAACCTCCAGAGCATGTTTAGGTGGGCTGTAACTGTTGACACTGACAAACATGGCCACGTTGTAATGATCACGGAAGTCGTTGACGTGAAACACGATCCAGATCTCATTGTCCTCAGCGACATAGACAGGAAAGGGATCATGTTCAGGCTCACACCCTGTCCACCTGACTCTGTTCCATTGGACCAGTGGTTTGGCGTGTCTGTGGACAGGCGTGATGACATATTTCTCGTAGATCATGACAGAGTTGGAACACGTACAAGTCTGATGATGGAAATGAACGTGCATCCTGTCCTGGCCGTGACCCGTGGGGGGATAGCCGATCTGTCTGGACTTTGCCTTTCAAGGGAAACAACCAGCGTGCAATTCAGAGATCCATTTTGCAAAACATCTGCTGAGTTGATCTGGGATGCAAAGAAATGTATTGTGGCATTAAGTACACTGAAGTTCAGTCGGTTGTTTTCTGAGACCATGCAGACAAGAATGTCCGATGTCTGCACAGTCACATTTTCTGTAGAATACTGGCTTTCACTGTTGGTTTGGATGTTTTGGGCATTATCTTGTGGACTCCACAATGATTTTTCTCGGGTGTCTTTTGGGTGATTTTGGGAGTTATCCAATGGCGCTTCTTGGCTTTTTGTGTGTTCTGTTCCTGAGCATCCATAGCTGTTCCTGGCGGTCTTTTTTAGGCTCTTGGGGCAGATGTGCCACTGTCTGGTTTGTGTGTTCACTGCACACAGATGGAAAGTGCTATGGCTGTTAGATAGCTACCACATGAACACTGAACAGTGGAAATGACGTGATAATCTAATCAGTGTTTCCAGTGACAGGGCAAAACGGTGATTTTAAACCGCTTGTTCTGATGAAAATGTGTACGCAAAAACAAAAAATTAAAACAATGGCAAATCAGTCTACTTGCTGGATGTGACTCTCTGCCAAACTGCTCCCGAGCTAGAGAGAGAGAGAAGAGGAGAGAGAGAGAGAGAGAGAGAGAGAGGAGAGAGAGAGAGAGAGAGAGAGAGAGAGACTCACGTAGGTCATTTTACAGGATGTAACTATTGTGAGTGTGTCCTTAAACATGGTTTCTGACGATTCAGTCAACATCGTTTATATGAGCATCATTCAGTTATTTGACGTAAGTGACACTGACATTGAAGACAACATTACTGTTCCACCAAATGAAAAGGACAAACAAATTACAAAACAAACATGACGCGTTACAATTGCTTTGGTCATGTTCAGGCAAGACAAACAACATGTACGTGAATGACATCAACGTTGGTGTTCTACGTGATTCAGGGTCTGACCTTTGGAAATCCTTTGATATTTCTGACCAGTGCACTGGCCAGACCTAACATTGTGTAATGTTTGGTGGTAGGGTGCAGGTGTTTTCCGTCACTGAAGTCCCAGTCCATTTGCCATTTGTTAAAGAGTAAGGTTAATTTCAAGGATCTGCTCAAACGTGTCTAGGAGGTGGGCGGACTTTCCCTTGACTTTTACAGAAAACTGTACCCATCAACCACTGATGTCCCCAAGTTCTACGGCCGTTCGAAGGTGCACAAGAAAGACGTCCCTCTCCATCCCATAGTTGCTTCCAGAGGTTCCCTCATGTATGAGACGGCGAGATTTGTGGAAGACATCCTGTCTCCTTTGGTTGGTACGACAGAACACCACATCGTCAACAGCGCGGACTTGGTTCAGAAACTGGCAGACTACACCCTTTCTCCTGACGAGTGTCTGGTATCATATGATATTTCGGCATTGCTCACCATCGTCCCCATCAAAGAAAGCATCCACATCATCAAAGCAAGACTCCAGGCTGACGACACTCTGCCCCAGCGTACTACGCTTTCCGTGGACAGCATCTGTGAACTCCTGGCTTGCTGTCTCAACACCACTTACTTCATGTTCCAAGGTAACTTCTACCAGCAGACCGCAGGAGCAGCCATGGGCTCTCCAGTCAGCCCCATTGTAGCCAACTTCTTCATGGAGGACTTTGAGGAGAAGGCCCTGGCGTCTTACCATTCTCCACCATGCTATTGGGGCCGCTACGTGGACGACACCATGACCATCCTCAAGAGGGAGCTGGTGGAAGACTTCACTAACCATTTGAACAGTCAACGCCCTGCTATCAAATTCACTCATGAGGTGGAGGAGAACAACTCGATTGCCATG
>JAFLJL010014699.1:94909-97409 GCA_018398815.1 Conus ventricosus | reverse complement strand
GATTGTCTGCTCACTCAATCAGAACTGAACGTCTTTATTGCGCGCGCACTCACGCGTGCGTGTATATGTCAGTGCATGTTGCTCGCGCACGCGCGCGTGTGTGTGTGTGTATGTGTGTGTCTGAGGGAGAGAGAGAGAGAGAGAGAGAGAGAGAGAGAGAGAGAGAGAGAGAGGGGGGGGGAGAGAGAGAGAGAGAGAGAGAGAGAGAGAGAGAGAGAGAGAGAGAGAGAGAGAGAGAGAGAGAGAGAGAGAGAGAGAAGGAGAGGTCCTGTGAATAAGTTTAACAGCCTGTCTATGAAGACTAAAGAGTGGATTTAATGTGTTATAATTGGCCGAATCCCACAATGTAGAAGAGTTGTTCAAATGAGAGTCAATGTACAAAGTAAAAAAAAAAACCCAGCTTACGGCAATGCTGGTCGAAGAAATGTTTAATTTTGAAAGATGGTGAATCTATTGAGACAGAAGTTTGCAGAGCATTGTGACATCCGAAGACCATAACAAATGATTGTCTGCTATAACGCCAAGGACTTTATGATGATCAACTTCTTCAACTACATCATTATTGATACAAAGAGACAGGAATTATAAGAACTATTTTGCCGCTTTGCCTGGTGGTTATTATTAAGTACTTCGTTTTTTCAGGTGGAGACACGTGTGATTTAGTTCAGACCATATGGCTTATTTGTTTATTTTTTTGTAAAGCAGCACATACATTTTCATTTCTTTTTTATGACCAGTGTGTATAGTGGTGTCATTAAGGAACATTTGACATAGACTATCAATATATATATAATATATATATATATATAATATATATATATATATATAATAATATATATATATATATATATATATATATATATAGGTTTTAATCTCTTCATTTTAAAATCCTATTTTAAACTGGTGTATATATATATATAATATATATATATATATATATATATATATATATAATATATAATATATATATATTATAATATAATTAGACTAATAAATTCCAAGGATAAATAACCGACTAATAAATTCCAAGGATAAATAACCGAGCACCATTCCAGCAACTTACAGAGCAGCTTGGTGTTGCAGTGACTGCAGGAAATATTCAGTTATAAACAAAGCTTGCTCTTATGTCTTAGATTGAAGAAATAGAGCTGAGAGGGAGATAAGCATTCATATCTGCAGCGGTAGTTAATTCTGCTCAACTGACAGTATGTGCAGGAGAGGGTGAATGGGGAATAATAAATGCTTCTCAAAATGAGCCTTCAGTAAGCTTATAGTCTCCAAGGGTGAGACAATCTCCAATGGGGAGGAAACTCACTAACATATAACTCCTGAACAATTTATATATATATATTATATATATATATATATATATATATATATATATAATATATATATATATATATATATATATATATTATAATCACCAAGAAAACGCTACTGTACAGCAATAATGAAACCTGGATCAAGAAACGAACAGAAACTCAACATTTAATGTAACCATGGGATCATATGACGGTGCAGAAACATGCGAACTGGTCGGACTATTTATGCTATCCAACATCAAGAAACAACTCGGAAAACAAGTTGGATTATACAGAGACGACGGCCTTGCTGCACTAACCAACAACCCAAGAACCATTGAAAATAAGAAAAAAGAATTATGTAAAATCTTCCAAAACGACAACTTAAAAATCACCATTGAAGCAAACAAAAAGGTAGACATAACACTTGATCTCATCAAGTACATATATAAACCATACAAGAAGCCCAATGACACACCTATCTATGTAAACATCAAAAGCAACCACCCACCATCTGTATTAAAAGCCATACCCAATGGCATAAATCGGAGACTATCAAACCTGTCAAGCAATGAAAGAGTATTCAACAACACAGCAGTAGAATATCAAGAAGCACTGCAAAAAGTGGGTACAACTACAAACTACAATACAATCCAGACAATAACACAAATAGAAATAAGAAAAACAGGAAAAGAAAAATCACATGGTACAACCCACCATATGACGGAAAACTCAAAACAAACATAGGAAAATAATTTTTTTTAATTTTAACAACCTCGTTCCCAAAAGAACACAAACTATATAAAATATTCAACAAAAACACCGTAAAACTATCGTATTCATGCATGCCCAACCTCAAAACTTTAATTGACGCATCTAATAAAATGAAAACCAACACAGCAAAGAAGGGTGAAGAAAAGAAATCTTGCAATTGCATCAAAAAAGAGCAGTGCCCCCTGAGCAATAAATGCCTTCACAACAACATTGTATACCAAGCCACTGTGACATCAGAAAATGAAAAAGAAACATACATAGGGATCACTGAAAACCACTTCAAAACCAGATATGCAAACCACAAACAGTCATTTAATAAAGAAAAATATAAAAACCAAACAGAACTGAGCAAATATATCTGGAAACTTAAAGACGCAAAAACAAGCTATAATATATCCTGGAAAATCATAAAAAGAGCATCACCA
>JAFLJL010014699.1:47409-89909 GCA_018398815.1 Conus ventricosus | reverse complement strand
CCACTTGGAATATTATGACTTATCTAAAGTGGGAGAGATAGTTGATCTGTATTGTGTCTGGTGACTGATCCTGCTGTGTAGACCTGTTGCTCTAGTGCTGGGCTGTGGTGTGTCTGCACACCCTGTCCTGCCCCGGAGTTGGTAGCGTGGCCACGATATGTAGCGTACCCACAGTTACCAGTGTCCCAGTTCTGTGGTAAAGAGAACCTGGTCTGTATCTAAGTAGCTGAGAGTATGGCTTGTCGAGTTATCACACTTGCCCTCTACCTTTCAGAAAAGGTTTTAAGAACTCATGAAGGATTTGGGTGAGTATAATGGTTTTGCTATAATTATCAATCTCATGGTTTTGCTATAATTATCAATCTCTACTTTTGTTTAGAGGTTGAGTGGAGTCTACAAAATGTTAGGAGACAGTAATACAATACTAAACAATTTTAGTCAAATAACGCTTCAATGTTTTCTTATTGATTTAATTACATATAAACTTGGAATACACTTAGCCCAAGTACACATATGGTGTAGACTTAAAGTTATGCACTACCAACATTCCAGCAATCACCAGTATTCATAAATCAACTTAGCAGTTTTCACCTAGTACAGGCATTTTTTTCTGATCAAGTTTATCATTCAGCTATCATCTGAACAATAGAATTGTATATGGTAAAGTCAGATTGTACACAAAGAATGGTGGTCATATTGTTAACAAAGAATCTAAATTAACCATATGGTAATAGCTTTTACCACATGGTGGCAGACAAACTACTACAACAGAATCCTCATTCATCATTTTGAATAATGTCACCAAGTATTGGCACAACGTTACACTGCTAAACCACATGGCTTACATACAGTCAATGCATAGATTCAAAATGTAGAAACATAGTTTCAACTTACATTCCTGGGATAATAGAGAAACTTAGACTCGGAGATAAAGTAGATCAAGATAAGCATTCACTCTCTCTCTCTCTGTTTGGCCCTTCTCTTTATTTTTGGTGTTTCACCTACAGCTGGTCTGAGGAACAGTGAATGTCAGAGACTACATGTCTCTTATATGTATTATAAACTGTCAAATTTAGGTTTCTGATCTGGCTGACAGGGTGTCAATCAAGACACTGAAAGGCAGAGGGGGAGGGTTTTGTTCCTCTCACTACTCACCATGGATTGGACTATGGTGGATGGTGGATTTTGGAAGGGGTGGGAGATACGTTTGCTACATTAGGGAGAGATGGAAGGGGAGAGAAAGGGGGTGGTGGCATAGATTGGAAATCTATACTGCCATGTGTGGCTCATTTTTTAACAACATAAAGATTCCCACAAGTGCTGAACACAGGCAAACATGGTCACCATAGTAAATCATGTCTGTTCAACCACTTCAGGCATGAACATCTATTTCACTACTATTCATAGTGGTGAAGAGAACGAAAAAAATCATTGAATAACGTCATCAAGCTGAGTAAGGTACTTAAAAAGCAACCTCAAACATTGATAGTAGTTACTGATTATTTCTTTTTCCTGACATCAGATGCATCTGCAACATTATTAGCCAATAGAGATATTAACATATTAGCTTCAGAGGATACCACACTATATAGGCTATGATTTTTTGTAGCAATGATGTTGAAAAGTTGAGACTTTCCTCTGACATCATTATGAACTGTACAATGGAATACAAATGATCTTCATTTTCTCTCACACCATCTGTACACATTACACACAAGTCATCTATAGTGCCTACAGGATTAAACCATCTTTTGCTTGCATTCAGTCCAAGTGTCTACTTCTGAATCTAGCGAACGTGTCCCTATGCCATTTATTAGTAACTACAATCAGAATGTTTTCTGGTTGTAAGATACTTTTAAAAGAATATTGTCTTCCATCTTGGAATGCCAGTTTTGTTTATAGCACGGTATTAGACGGTCTTTATTTCCCACATGAATGTTCTTTTATCACCAACCCCTGACTGAACCATGCTTCACCAACCCTTTTTACTGTCAAGACCCCCTTTACAGTAGCAGACCAGTTGCTCTTTCCTAACTTAAACTGATGCAGTAACATATTGCGTGCTTGTTTACATAACCTGCTTGTATGTAGCTGAGTAAGTTTTAAACACTATTCAACGCATTTTCCAAAAGATCGAATATACAAGGGATATCTTCCAGTATCACTGTATGCCATTGTATTTAATGAATGCCAATATATTTCTGCTGCATATGTTAACAAAGGTTCTATTTGTCTATCAAATAAATTTCAAATAAAGGAGGATCAATTGCATTTACTTTTTTTCAAAGCTCCCAGATCTCTATAACTCTTTCTTTCCCTTTCCTATGCATTTCAGACAATCCACAATGTGAATTTGACCTCATTGTAAAAAGCATTTTAAGGTATTTGCTTGCATTGGTTATGGTTACTTCAGCATTAGAATAATACCATTTCTCATTTTGACAAGTAACCCATGTATGCAAAATATAATGATGTTTATCTTATTTAGATTAACAGTAAATTGCAATCTCTTTTACAAAAGTGAACCACCTATGCGAAATATAATTATATTTCTCTTATCTAAATTAACAGTAAATTGCAATATCTCTGTCTCTTACTTTAATATTCAAGCTGATTCTGTAAGCCAACGCAGTGGTAGAGACTAAAATGACATCATCAGCAAGCTGCAACATGAATAGTTCAACAGCTCCAGGGATCATCTGTACACCATGCCTACCTTTGCTTGACAATTTAAAGGCTAACTCATTTATATTAAAAAATGCAAATAAACGTGGATTCAAAAGGCAGCCTTGTTTTACACCTCCGTGGACACAAAAAGAATTTAGAATAAACTCTTTTTTCACTTACACAAGCAGGTGACCAATTTGTATATTCCATGAAGCGCCATATACACTTTTCCACTGACACCAGCTTTTCTCAAGACATGCCATTACACGTTTCTATTAATCAAGTCAAACGCGTTTTTTTAAAGTCCACAAAAGGACATAACGTTCTTCTTGAGAAACTTTTGTACCAATACATATAGAGTAAAAGAAAAAAAGGTCTATAGTGCTGTGACCTGATTGCAAACCTGCTTGCTCAAATATGAGTGTAAACTTTACTAAATGCGCTAAGAAATGCTACACTGATGTAGTTATCTGGGCTATTTGCATCTCATTTTTTTAATATAATCGGTGCAATAATTGAGTTCGATCATTCCATTGGAATGTCCCACAGTCAACTAATTTCTTAAATAATGAAACCAAAAATTCTAGAACAGATTTGTCTACATGTTTTAACATATCACTAAATACCTTATCTGATTCAGTACTTATACCCATTTTTGAGATGCGTAACACTCCATTTCACTTCTTCTGTTGTTATCGGATCATTAAATAAAGATTCATCCAACATTTTTCCAACTTCAACGTCTTCTATATATGTGACATCATATTCATTCTTAAATGATCTGAGTACACTAGTGTCACGGTCGCTAAGCCGGACGGCCCTACCACCCCTACCCACGCCTATTACACACTAGAGCAGACAACACAGCACACTAACACAGCTTTACAATCATGCGCACTTCTTTATTTCACACACACACTATGGCGCCACCACTCACGTCCATCCACACCCCCACACCAGTATCCCACTTCTTCACTGACCCACACTACCCTGATACGACCCTGAGAACTCTAATCTATGCTAAAGCACCAGTTGCGGTATATCACTGCGACCTAGGGACGCAGAGATAGCCCGCACACATGGTGGCTAACTACTAGGGACAAGGACAAACCCAAGGGACTCTAATCTCTAAACTACTACCACCCACACCTCTCCCCAGGACCCACCCTTCTCTTTTGACCCGGGACCACTACCGCACTGGTCACTGCGTCCCTAATGGAGGCAACGACAAGTACCCTACACTGTGCTGGCCACTACGTCCCAAAAGGAGGCAGTAGCTAACATCCCTAACCCTACTGCCTAACGCTAACACCCCTTCTACAACAACCATGGGACAACCCATCCCGGCCCGGAGAGCTCCAGTCCTCGGCGCTGTACTTGGCCCCTCACAGGCTGACACCTACCCGGAAGACTCTGCACTCCGACGCTGACCGTGGCCTCCCACAGTCCGACTCCCCGAAGACTCTACACCCGGCGGCGACCGTGGCTCCTCAGTCTGACTCCTCTCCCACGCTAGGCACAACACCTAACGCACACACCACACCAGACGCCCTCTCGACGAATCCGGGGCTCGACGCCTCCTCCTCGGAAGGCCCCGCCGGACACCGAGGGTGAGGTAAGGCCTGGTGCAGCGCCCTCTCACAGGACGCCGAACAGGGAAGAGCAACAGGTGGCTGGGTAACTCCAGGAAGAACCCCGGTAGCGGAAGAGAGCTGCCTCACAGACGGCCGACAGCCTGGATGGTCTTCCTCTCCCGGGGAAAAGCAGCAGGCAACGGGACACCGCCGCTCACCTGCCGGCACGCGGCAGCAGACTGCGGTGGTCTGGCCCCAGCCTCAGGACGGAACAGGATACCTGCTGACACAACTGGACAAAAAGACGTTCGACCACACCAGTTCTACAACTGGCTGAAGTGGCTGCCAACAGAGACGACACAGAACCCGGCACAGGCCAAGGGCACACCAGACCTGACGAGGACCTGGCCCTAACTATGACTCGAAGTCACTCAGCTCAACTAACGGCGCTCCCGCCGCAACTACAAGGCACGTCCACTCCGACGAACACCAGGGACCGAAGTGAAGCTACCCCAACGCATTACGCCTGGTCGGAATCACGCGAACTCTACTCACAACACAAAACAGCGATTGGTCAGAGCAGCGTATCCCTCCGCAGAGCTGACACGCCCGACCAACGGACTACTTGTTGCTCGTGCAACAACACGACAATTTACCACAACAACTCACAGACTTGACAACCCCAACACACAGCCGATATCCTGCCCCGCCTTCTCTGGTGTAGAACCAAAGTAACAAAGGGTAACAATCGGGAACGAAACCAACCTCCCGCCTCCATCCCCTCAACAAGTGAAGATTGGAATTCAAAAATATTGTATGTCTTATTTCCCCAGCCCCCTACCTAGCCTAACCTTCCACCTTAACCAAAACCCCACATCTTACACACGCACGCTCGCACACACACATATACACATATGCACACGCACACGCGCACACGCTCTCTATTTCTGAATTACCGTAACTCCAAACATATGGACGGCTGATTTAGTACCGCCGATCGGTGACAACTAGAAAAAAAATGATCATATCACTGTTGTTGAAGTTATCTCATTATAGATAATAGCCTTTCTGTTAATTGACCTGATTGTCATCCAAACAACCTTTGATCGTTCATTATCTGTTTTAAATTCTGCAGCTTGTATTCGGCAAATGCCTTCTTGTTTTCTTTCCTTAGTTCAATGTATGTTTCCTCTCTGCAATATAAGTGTTCTTCTTCTCAATCTATCATTTGACTGTTCTAGCTCTCTGAACTGTTGTTATCGTCTCTTGACAAACCTGTTTGTGTCGCATTCATCATCAAACAATTCATTATTTTTATCCTACCTACCATCCTAATCATATATGCAGCAACTCCATATAAGGCATTCAAAAAAAATTCAACACTTTTTTCACAGCAATTAACCAAAATATCTGTGATTGTGGCAATAATCGTCTTTAAATTCGTCAGAATTTAACACGTCTTTAAACATCTGTACGTTTTCATCTGACCATATTACTTGCTCTTCACTGATGGTGGGTATGGATTGCATATCTTTTCTGAGTGGACATTGTTTCTATATAATCTGCACTGGTAAATCCCATGAAAAAAAGATTATCATTCACTTTTAAATTGCAGTAAGAAGCTATTTTCTCTGACACCAAAAAGTAACCAACAACACTACATCCATGTGTAGATGCAAAAGTAAATTCTTCTTCTGCATTAGTTCCACATGAACATATTTACAATCAAAAGATTAAAACAGAAAGCAAAACTCCAACAACAATCATCAAATCTGTTCACATTGACATCCTTGGGATGTTTTAACCTTCATCCTTATCATCCGTACACTGCACATAATTTAACATTTGCTCCTCTTATGGTTGTTCATTACCTATTCTAGCACTGAAGTCTCTGCACAATACGAAGTGAGCATTTTCATAATTTAACAGTTTGCAATACATTTTCTTCAGGACTCAATATACCATTTCTCAGTTCCTTAGTACTGTAAACTGGTCCTCCATTTGGGACTACATAACACGCAATAAGAAACATCTTTATTAACACCAAAGATGCATTTATTTAACCGGACAACAGCCACATTCTAACAACTAAATTTCATTTCTTCCACAAAGTCAGCAAACTGTTTTCTGATCAGTAATAAACACCTCCAAAGTTTCTGACATGACAGGACAATTTTTTTGCAGAGGAACTAAATTTTATATACTCATTGAAGATGCTACTAAAATCGAAAGAGGCACCAACGGAAGTTTCCGTTAAACATATAATGTCAAGTTCTGAAACAAAATTTACAAAAATAAATATCAGCAAGTTTTTTAAACATTTTTTCAATATTATGATTCAGAAATGTTAGTCCACACGCTTGATGACCTGGCCTGTCCGATTTAAATGTGTTTGTGCTGGAGTGCAAGGTGCGACCATCTGCCTGGGCATTTGCCTTATTGAAATAACTAGGCTGCCCTCTGAGGTAAGCATGCACCCCCTCTTGTTGTTTCTCTGTACTTGCCGATTTCGCACGACGGTTTGCACGTGGTCCCAACGCTTGTCATCCGCCATGCACGTTTCTGCCAAGTTGGGGTGCAGCAATATTGGTTCTCACTCCATTACGCTGGCCAAGTTGGGGTGCAGCAATATTGGTTTCTCATTCCATCACGCTGGCCTGTTGCAGGGATGCTAAAACTGGAATTCTCAACACGAGTCATGGTAGGGGAGATTTTATGCTGATTTGGCAAACAGCCTGAGGAGAGAAGGCTATCAGGTCAAAGTCCTCACTGCAGAAATGGAGCTGGGGGGTTGTAGGAACGTCTGCATACAGCATCATAAATCAGCTCTCAATTGCAGGGAGGGAAAAACCCAGAGCCCTGAAAGCAATGGCAGAAGCAGCAAAGAGGTGTTTCAAGCTGGATCTGGTCAAGGAGGAACAAAAGTGAACTTCATAAGGCTTAACTTTCCCTACAGTTATCAGGTGCCCTAGTGGCTCAGTGGTTAGAGTGCAAGACATTAAGTGGACAATCCCCAATCTGAGCATGTCCAGAGGGTCATGGGTTCGAATCCCAGCCATGACACGTCCCAAGATGGAAAAAAAGGGGGCAGCAGAGGGACATCCGGAGTCATGAACCGGGTGTGGCCCAACCCCCCAGAGTGTCAGGAGATAAGAGCCGAAAAACTTGCTTGAAGGGGGCTTCACTTCTGAGGACTCTCCGCTGCCACACTCTCCACGAGTTTCTTTCTACTACGGTCATTAGCTGTGGACTGATCATATGGTAGGGAAACCCCCATAGTGACGTGACTAGTGCAATGGAAGGGAATTCCTGGGTGGGCAAATGGGAGGGGTGACCATGGTCTGGGTATGGGTGGTGGGGAGGGTAGGGATCATTTTTTCTGTGCAATCACCTGTTCCTGCAGTTACCTCCACATAACTTTTGTCCCCAGTCCTACCAGGCCCAACTGTAAGTTAACCCTTATAAAAAAGTCACTTTTCCTTCTCTCTTTGCTGTTCATTTGTCTGGAAGTCAGATCATTTGCTATCCTTATTCCCTCCTCTACAACTTTCCTTGAACTCTCTGTCTCTAATCAACATCATTTTATCCTTCCGCCATTTCTACTTGATGGTCATCATTTTTGGTTCTCCTGTCTTCTTTCTTCCTATTCTATGTGCCCAAACTATGTCCTCTTCTGTCCACTCCCCGGTCCCATCTACCCTGTTCAATACCTCACACACTGCCCTAGCACATGCATCATAGTCCTTTATTTTGCCATGCACAATAGGGGCAACGCCAAACCTACAGAGTTATCTCGACATGAGAATTACTCTCAATCTGTCAATCTCATCATGCATTCTTTTATTTTTTCAACCCATCCACAGCAGCACGCATTCTAACACATTCTTCTCTACCTTCCGTAGCATCTTCATATAAATGACTCAGATCAGAAGTGTTATCCACTCTGCCATGCAGTCTAATGTTCTCACTTTCTAGTTTATCACAATGTTCATAAACTGCTGCACGTCTTTCTGATACTTTTCTGAAGTCGTTGTCAATGTCACACAGTTCATCTCCAATGGCCTTGTTCTCAACTGTAAATATTATTTGCTGCAATAATAATGAGCACACACGCTATGAGAATGTCAGTCAGTGTCACATCCACTTCACCCCCGCCCACCTGTGTTAACCCATGTTTGAAAGTTAACACACCTCGATTAGATGATTGAAAGGGGCCAATAAGGGCCCTCCGCACGTTCAACTCAATCATAATCCTGCGCCTCTCGTACCAAGACACAAGACAGTTTCACAACACCACAAGAACTCACTGTGGCTTCAGGACAACTCGACCAAATTCCCTTTAACTCGGGAGACTCATTCGGCAGCTGCTGTCAAATCGCCAGAGAGAGAGAGAGAGAGAGAGAGAGATGAGAGAGAGAGAGAGAGAGAGTTCTTGCCAGAAAAAGAGACGGGAGTTAATCGGGGAGACGTTGTGCTTCTTGTATATCTGTGCTGCTTTTGTATGTGTGTTGTTAGGGTGTGCTCATAGCTTACAGACTGTGTCAAAGGTAACATGACAATGAACAGATGGTGATGATGATGGTGTATGCCCATGCTTTGTGTGTGTGTGTGTGTGTGTGTGTGTGTGTGTGTAGGTGTTATATATATATAATATATATATATATATATATATATTATATATATATATATATATATATATATATATATAATTATATTATATATAGTTTTAAACAGGATTTTAAAATAGAAGAATAAAACCAACAAAATTGGTTCGAGCCCAATTTTCTCATCAGGGTTTTCAATTGGGACGCCACCGGTTTTTAAAATAGTGTGGTTTTGGGGTGGGCGCGTGAGCCCCTGTCGTGGGGCAAGGGGCCCCTGTAAAATTTTTTTTTTTTTGGGGCGCGTTAAAGGGGGGACGTGTAAAGGGAAATGGTGCTTGACAAGGATTTCCTTTTAAAATTGGCGCAATTTTTTAAATTTTATTTTCAAACTTTGGGGGTTCAGGGAGCTAGAGGGGGATTTACATAAATCACCCACTTTTCGGGAGTACAAAATTTGAAAATTTTTAGAATGTTGTTGTATGGTGTTGCTCTTTTTAAAATTTTTCCCGGGAAAATTTGGTTTTAAAACCCCCTATTTTTTTTTAAACTTCAAGCTAGGGGGTAACAACAGACATGATAAAGAAACATACATAGGGATCACGGAAACCTTTTAAAAAAACCAAAAAAAGAAAAAACCCATAAACAGCCCTTAAAAAAAATGAAAAAAAAAAAAACCCAAAAACAAAATTTAAAGGGTAAATATTTGGAAGTTTAAAGATAAAAAAATGGGAAAAACTTATAAAGGAAAAAAATTTATAAAAAGAGCAACCCATACAACATTTTCAAAAAAAAAAGGGCAACTTTTTGTACTACAGAAAATTGGGCTGATATTATGAAAACCCCATCTAGCACCCCCGAACTCTAAAGTAGAAATAATAAACAACTGCAGGCGTAAAGGGAAAAAACCTTGTAAATCCCATTCCTTGAAAAGTCCCCCCCGAAAGCGCCCCAAAAAAAATTTAAAACAAAAGGCCCCGGCCACACGCGCAGAGCCACCGCCCCACAAACCACCTAAAAAAACCGGTGGCGGCCCAGAAGACACCCAAAAGAGAGCATTTTGGGTCGAAAAAATTTTTTTGGTTTTTTCCTTTTTAAATTTTAAAAACCTTTTTTTAAAGGGTTTTGTTCCCCTCCCTTTCTTGGTTGAGCCTTTTGTTTTCTGGGGTGGGTTTTAGCTCAAAATTTTAAAAAAAAGTAAAAAAGTGGGGTATGTTTTTGCCCCCTAAAGGGAAAACCCAAAACAGAGTAACTTTTATTCAAGAAATGGCACAGCCTTTTAAAAAGAATAAAGTCAGACCAAAAACATTTGACAAACCCAAATTTAAAAGTGGGGGGAAAAACAAGTTTTTCGTTTAAAAGGCTGTTTCCAATCTTGAATAAAAAATTACTTGTGTTAGGTTTCCCTTTTGGGGGGCAAAACAAACCCCACTTGTTTAAAGTTTTTTATTAATTTGAGCTAATTTTATAAATTAAAATTTTAAATTTTTGTGTGTTGTGTGTGTGTGTGTGTGTGTGTGGTTTTGTGTGTGTGTTGTGGTTTTTGGTTTTTGTCCCCCCCGTGTGGTCTGTGGTGGGTTCAGTTGTGGTTGGTGGGGGGGGGGAGAGAGGGGAAAAGAGAGAGAGAGAGAGGGGAGAGAGGGGAAAAGGAAAAGGAGAGAGAGAGAGAGAGGAGATGTTTCCCTTTTTGCTAAAGGGGCGCCATATTAAAAAGGAGAAAAAAATTCCCAAAGGGCCCACCTTTGGCCCGCATGGTTTCCCCCAAAAAAAACCCCGGGTACGGCCTTGAACCCTTTTAAAGGGCCGAATGGCCGACTGTGCCCTCCCCTTTGCACACTCTTCCCCTTTTACCATCAAACCTCCAAAAGGAAAACGTGCTTTTGGGTTTTTCCAGAAGGGTACTCGGGCCATTGACCCCAAACCCCCCCATCCCCGACCCCTGGGAAGCCGCAGTCCTCTTTTGTCTCGGGGTCCAAGCAAAATGGGTCAACGTGTTGCAGGCCAGGGGGGGCTTGAAGGGTTTGGGCCCGGTATGCACGGGAAAAGTTCCATGACCCTCTGGGGTATCTGTTGGTTTTCCCTTTGGGCTTTCGTGGAGAAAAAACTTGTAAAAAAAATATCTTAAAAAGTTTCATTTTTAAAACTTTTTTCAACACCCTTTGTAAACCAAAAGGGACCATTTAAAAAAATGACACTAGGTCCACACACACACACACACACCCCACACACACACACACACAAACACACCACAAACACCACACAAACCCCACACACCCCAAAACAAACACACAACACACATGCACACCCAAATGCAAACCCCTGCGCACCCCCGCCGTACCACGGACGCACACACGTGCAAATATTATTACAAATTAATTTTTATTATTATTAATTTTTAATATTATTTTTTTTCACTATTATTAAATTTTTTTAAAATTATTATTATTAAATTTTTATTATTAAAAAAAATTATTATTTTCACTATAATTATTAAAATTTTTAAATTTTTTTATTATTAAATTAAAAATTTTAAAATTATTAAATTTTTGTTGGTTTGTTGTTATAATTATTGTTTATTACCTTTTTGTTTCAAATTTTACTGCGGGTTTAAAAACTGCTAAAAAACAACAACTACTTACTACTACTACTTAAAATAAATAAAATACTAAACAAATAAACAACTACTAACCTACAAAACTACCTAACTAAAATTCTTGTCAATCAACATCTCAACATCATCCCTCATCGTCATCATCATCAAAATCTTTAGAAAAACAAAAAACAAAAAAAAAAACAAAAAAAAAAATAAAAAAGAAACCCCCCACCCAATTTAAAAAAACCTCACCATTTCAAACCCTTTACAAATTTTCACTATTAAAGACTAAAAACTCCCAAAATTTCTATTTTCCCCTTTTTTTAAATTTTCAATTTTTCATCAATATAACTGTTTTTTTAAAAACCCCCGAAAAACTAAGCTAATGTTATTGATATTTTTTATTACACTTGACTTTAAACATTTCATTGCACCTACCCTTTTCCCCCCTCCAATATCATCACTTCCGTTTCTAAAAAGGTTACAAACAGGGTATTTTTAAAAAAATTAAAAAAAACCGGGAGCCCCCCCAACCCTTTTCCCCTAATTTGGAAAAGCCCCCCTTTTTGTCCCTTTTGGTCCTCCTCTACCCCCCCTCCTCCTCTTTCTTCCCTTTCCCTTTTTCATTAGTAGTACTATTTAAAAGTATTTTATAAAACTATCGTAATATTTCTGATTCATCTTTTTTTTCACATTTTTTTTTCCATTAAAAATTTATTTTTATTAATTTCAATTATTACCCTTTCTGTTTTTTGTTGGTATCATCATCCCTCAAATTTTTATTATTAAAGATTGTTATTATTAGGTTATTAGTGATATTGCCCCTAATTTTTCCTCACAACCCTCCAAACATCGGCCCCTAAAAACGTTGCCCGAAAACCATTTCTGGGTTTACTATCCTCTAACCCCCCCTCCTTTTTTCCCCTTCTACAAACTGCCAAATTTTTCATATCATCACCAAAAAGTGGGTTTTAAAAACCCGGGCTTTATTTTTTTTTTTTTCAATATTTCTGCCCCAAGCCTTTATTATAATTGTTTTCAGTGGCAATTTTTGTCAACAACATTAAATAATTTTATTCCCCCATTGTCTCCTTCCCAAAGGGTCGTTTTTATTAACGCACATCTTGGCCGAATTCAGTGAGATCCCGCGATTGCTCGTTCTTCATTTTTGTTGTCCTGAGTGTTGTTTATTTTTTTGGGAAGAAGACCAAAAAGGTCGAAACTTTTCGGTTTTGGCTTGTGATTCGTTTGTTTAAATTTGGCAGATGCCTTTTCTTTTTTTTTTTTTTTTTTTGTTGTTGTTGGGGTTTGTTTTTTTGTTCTGTTTTTTGTTTTTGTTGTTTTTTGTTGTTGTTGTTGTTGGGTTTTTTGTTGTTGTTGTTGTTAATTTGTTGTAAAAGATTCGTGCTGTTTTTGCTTTGTTATTTCTTTTTGGGTTTTAAATCAAACCCCGGATGAAAGGAAATAACTTGTCTAACTGTTCCAAATTTTTTGTGCCTTTTCTTCCTTGGGGAAAGCAAAGTTGTACATCCATGAAGACTTTTTTGGAAAAAGGCCCTTTTGGCCCTCATTCCAAGGGTCCGTCTAAAACCCGCACGCCCATGGAACCCTTTTAAGATGGGCCCCATTTCCAACGCCAAAACCCTGTCAGAGAAATTGCAAAATCCATTGTAATGCCTGTTTCCAGAATAATGCAAATTTGGGTTGGGTTTTTTTGGGGAGGAAAAAACCCCATTTTTAAAAACCATGGAAAATTCATCACCTTTTTTCAGATGTTCTTTTTGGGGCATGATACTTTTTGAGTGCCAGGGGGAACCATCTTTTGTGGAAACCCGATCCAAATTTGGGATTTTGGGCCCGATCGAACCACACCACGGTTTTTTTTTCTGTCCTACTCTTGGACTGCTTCCCAAAAACCCGGTGGTTTGTCCCACACAGCCAAAGATGCCTCTGTGGCGGGGCCCTTTGGACGGGCCCCCACCCAAGTAAACCCTTTTTCTGTTGGTTTTTTATCAGTCGGGGTTTTGGGAAAAACCGAGAAAAGAAATTTTCCCCCGACGTTCCAAAAAGGCTGTACCCGGTTTTTATGCGGTTTGGGGTTTGCTCTTTGGAAATACAATTTCCTTTACTATCCCTTCCTTGGCTGGGTTACCTTTAAGTCCCCCCATGCCGTTCTTTCCAAAGTTTGGGGGAGCCACTCCCCGGACATTGGGAACATTTCCCTTAAAAAAACAGCTTTGATATTCCCTTTGGGGCCCCGGCAACATTTGGCTTGGTTTGTTAACCCCCTTTTTCTATATCAAACCATTTGTTTGGCTTGCCCCTGAACTTTCTTTTTTCTCTGGCAAATGCAGGCTGCACCAACCCTGGTTTCAAATGGGGGCTTCGCCCGTGGGTTTAGAATAATTTTTTTCCTTAGATTCTGCCAAAAGTTTCTTTTTCCCCCTTTTTTTGTTCCCGGGTTTTGGATTTTTTTGAACAGTTTCCGAAACAGGAAGGGATCTCTGAAGAGGCAATCTTAGATAAAGGGGCCCTTTACTAGTGATTCGAAGTGTGTCATGAACGGGAAATTTGGAAAAGGGAATTTTAGTAATGATGTTGGAAAAAATAAGGATAAAAGGGTTTTTGGGGAAAATTTGCAAATTGTGGTGTTTGGGGGCCCCGCTGTTTTTAAAAAGCTGTGTGAAATAATCAAATGATGGGTGAAAACCACGTAATTTAGCATGATTAGTTTGGGGGCCCGAGAGTTTAATAAAAGTGAAGCTCACTTTTGTGTGACTGGGTGAAAAATAATTTAAGAATTTAGAAACCCGGGGATGGCTTGGACAAAAGAGACGCCGATTCTTCTGGGTTTAAACCCCTTTTGGGGTTAAGGAACTTTAAAATCCCTTATTCGTCTAGCTTGTAGTATTGTGTTAGGCAGAAAAAACCTTGGGGAATTTTGAAAGTGGATTGGAGCCTATGGCCCCGTGAGAAGTCAGCAATGTCCGGACCCGCCTTTTTGAGGCAGGAAATGAAATTTTTCAGGCAGAAACTGCTGGGGCATTAATTAGTGCTTGTTCCCTAGAGACACCTCAGTGTCCAAGCCTAGAGCAGCAGCCTCACCTGAACAGTCTGGAAGAAGACAGTTCTTACCCAGCAATGTCATAGTGTTGGAAGAATGAAAGTGGAAAAGAAGAAAGTATTTTGTCATGCATGTCATAAAATATTGATTTGATTTATGTATGTATTTATTTTGATTTTCATAATTATTATATTGAAAGGGGGCGTTTAAAAACAAAGTTTTGGTCTGTTAGTGTTCTTTTGAATACATGGAGTAGATGCGTGTGCATGGAGTTAGCATGCTGAGTTTGTGACCGAGAGCGTGCGAACGCAGTGTGAGGCCGTGGTGACCCCGACTTTTGAACTCCGCCTAGTTTTGAAAGTGAACCCTCTAAAAATTGAATTGACAATTTACTGAATTTTGATTACATTGAGGTTGAGGAAAAATACTGATTTGTGCTCCCCTATTTCTAACATTCAAAAGAATTATTATCATTATTTAATATTGTTTATAATAATTTCAACTTCATAATTTTAGTATTTATTATTGTGGATTGTCTTGTGATAGAAATGTTTTTCATGTATTGAGAATTCCCATCTCCAGTTCCACAGGTGGTAGCATCAAATAGGGATCTACCTAAGCGCTCCTGTCTGTTTGTCTTTCTGTGCCTTATTATTCTGACTTTTCACCTCTCTTGGTTTCAGTTTCCATTCTATTTAATATTCTTCGCCTCTTCTCGTGAATAAACGCCTATCTCATTTTAAAATTGACATATTTGCTATTTACTTACTTCGGGTTTTTTCTGATTGGCGTGTGTAAATGTCCCCTTTCTTTTGATATTGTAGGGTTACGTTCAGTATTTTTTCCGTGGAAATTCTTTTGTGCGTTTCCTAGTACATTTGGATTCACCTTGGTAAACAGCGCTCTGTTCCACTTTCATTTAAAAACGTTTGCTTTTCTGGGTACTTTCAGAAACCATTCTCCCTTTTTTTTCAGAGCGATTTCAAAATTTAATTCCGTTTTTTCCCTTTTGATTAATTTTCCAGCTTAGGAAAAGAGGGTGCATATACACAAACTATCATAGTAAACTGTGAATGTTCTTTCTGTCCCGTGATTGTTTCGTTTTCAGTTGTTTACACATTTGAATGTTTGCCACACTCTGAATAACTGATTTGTGTCGACTGAATTTGTGCAACCTTGATTGTTTATCCTTCGATTTTATGTATTGACATTTTATTTGACATCTTAAATCCCTTACCCCCTTTTTCCTGTTTGGACGCTGAGTGTTCTAAAGCACCAATTACACTTCCGATATAATACTATCGGATGGTGAATCTGTCCTAGAAAATACTGTTCTGTCTCCTACTATGTTGGACGAAATACTTCAATTCGACAGATCTTTAGTTGGGTTTGTCTGGAGATGGTTTAATTGCTTACATTAACCTATGTGAAGATCGTGCTATAAGAAACAGAGAGAGGAAGGAGAAAAAAAGAAGCAGAAGAGAAAGAAAAACATTAGACAGGTGGTGTTGGAAAAAGAAAAGAATGTTGCATTCAAAGGAATTAGAATTGCGCAGGCTTGAATTAGAAGAAAAGCAAATAGAATTTCAGTTAAAACAAGCTGCTGTGCAGGAAGCCACCGAAAACCCTTCTGGTGTTGGTACTATTCATAATGGACATCCTGCTGTTAAAACTTCCTACATGCCCAAACTTCCCCCATTTGATGAAAATCGTGATGATATTGATTCTTTTCTTTTTACGTTTGAAAACCATAGTGTCATGTGCTACCTGTACCTTGGTTTACGAAGAGTATTAAAAAAAAAATCTCCAAATGCATCATTTAAGATGATTATGTTACATATTTTTCTCCACAGAAGTCCAAGACACCAGCAGATAGCCCGGAGGGTCATGGAACTGTTCCGTGCACACCTGGCCAAGCTTCTTTCTTTGTGCCATAGTCTTGCTGCTCGTGACAATCTTGAGTGGGAAGATCTCAAAGGGGAACTATCAAAAAAGATTCAATGTGCAGAAGATGGGCTTCGTGAAAATTGTTCCTTCAGACCAGAAAAAGGAGAATCGTTTGCTCCATTTCTAATCGATACCAGTCATTTGTTTGAATCGGTGGATTGATTTGTCCGATACAGAAAAAAATCTTTTGATGGTTTGCGTGACTTGTTACTTCGTGAGCAAAGCCTCCAAAGTGTGTCTAAGGATTTAGCTGTTATTTTCAAGGAACGATCTTGTAAGACTGTGAAAGAAATATGTAAACTCGCTGATCAGTATCGCGCTGCTCATCCGGAGAAACAGTTCGGGAAAAAATCCAATGGCATTGTATTTGAGGCAAACGTTGCTTCTCCTGGACAATTTAGTCCAGAAATCAATTTCAGTCAAGCAGACAGAATGCTTCCAGAGGACATTCTAACTTTTCTCAGAGAGGGTCGCATGACCAAACCCAATTTGATCGGGCGGTTCCTTACTCTTTTCCCGCGAGGAACTTCTTCTCGCCGACGTCCGGATCGGTCATTCGGACCAGGTCGTGGTCGTGGACACGTTAGAGGTCGTGGTGGCGCATTGGTGTTGCGGATATTCATTGCTGGCTCTGTGGGTGCAAAGTTCATAAACGTAATGAGTGTCCATATGTTAAACAGCAACCCATGAAACAAGAAAATGTGAGCATGCGTACACCAAATAAAAACCCCAATCAAGATACCCAGCATGTATTGGTTTCTGACGGTGATGTCAAGGGACTTCATACTGAATCCGTACTGTCAATGGATTTTTTCCACCCTTATTTAATCATTTCTTTCCTTTTTGTAAGCAACATTTTATCACTTGAACATTCTGATAGGTACATATACAATGACATATTTCACCACTGACTTTCGAGTTTTCTCAAATCCAGCTCTTTTTCATACATGAACTGAATGTGAATAGGAGTACGTATCGAAATTTTCCAACGCACATCTTAGTTATAAGAATAAGGTTTCACGAGTTTGTCACGAGGCCTACGACGATTGACCCATCTAGGATGGTGGAATTGTTCATTTGGTTGTTGTCGTCGTTATTGTCGTATATCCGTCCCTTAATGTGGCTTGTGGTGTGGTTGCACCTTTGGTGTAGTTCAGCTCAGGTTAGGTTTACTTTCTCTCTCTCTCTCTCTAATTCCACTGCCCGTGCAATTCATCCTGCAGGTTCACGGGTGGCTGGTATCTTTTTCTTGTACTGGCTGTCTCTATCGGCCTCTCACCTGTCTTTTCACCTGTCGCACGTGCTTCATTTCTTTTAGCTTGAGGTATGCTCATTCTGTGACGTAGCGTGGCATGTTGGCCGCCATGGCTTAGGCAGGTTTTCTCTTCACTCGAGGGGAAGATGTCTCTGGGAGCGCCTGCTCCGGTCTTGGTTCTTCACCTTTTCGTCGAAGGTACAGTCGGTACCTTCATTTCCTACAGTCGGCCTGTAGGAGAGAGACATCACTTCATCTTTTTCCGCATCTGCGCTGCTGTCCTCTCGACTGGACAGAGGCAGAGAGAGTCGTTTGACCCGCCTCTTTTGGGTCACCCACGGGTAGCTGGTAAGCATCAGTTTCGTGGTTTATTTGTTGTTGTGTGTTGTTTTTTTTATGTTAGCCGGCTAATTCTTCTCTTTTGCGCAATTTGTTTTTGGTTTTCAAAATTATAAAAGAAATATTGTTTGAGACCACTTTTTCTGGTTAATTCAATCTTTAACCTGGCCAGTCAAAATTATATCTTAAAAGTCTTTCTCCTTTTTATGCATTTGGTGATGCGGTAGTCGCGGGGGATGGGAGAGAACCTGGTGATTCAGGGTTGGTACTTGCTTGGTCTCGCTCTTTCCGCCCCTGTCACAATTGCCGGGCTCACATTCTTCGGCCACCGTCTGGTTGTGTGTGCAAGGAGAACGAGTTTTATGTTCGCGAGCGTGCGTACGCATGAGTAGTCGTTTGGATGCGTGGTGGGAAATTTGTGTTATTTTGAAATGTTGCCATAAAATGTGGGGATAATTGTGCCATTGAATTATTATTATTTGCAAATGTGGTGGCAGATGTAAAGCCATGGTTGCTTTATTAGTTCAATTCCTAAGAAAGGAAAATGTTAAACGTGAGTGAGAGAAGGATGAAGATAATTCATATTTGTTTTATAGCCTGTTAATTTAATGCAGTCTTTTTACCTGCTTCGTATGAGAAGACTTTAACGAACATTCCTGTTTTGGGTTTGGGTTTTGCCGCGTTATGCTCAGGTCTGTGTTGAGCTGATGTTGTGGGTGTATTTAGTAGACCTCCCCTCGCCCATCATGCGAGTGGCTGTTAAGGTTTAACAGCATGTGTCAGACAGTACTGACTGCGGGGTTCCAGTGCCCGTCTTTCTACTTTCCTCCAGTTCCCTTTTTCCCCTCCTCCCGGGACTTCACCCGGAGCACGCACTGGTTGGGGCCACGCACTGGTTGGGACTGCCCACGGGTTTTGGTAACGCACGCTGGTTGGGACCGCGCACTGGTTGGTAACGCGCACTGGTTGGGGGCCACGCACTGGTGGGACCACGCACTGGTTGAGGCCACGTACTGGTGGAAAAAAAGCCCGTGGACTTGGCTGGACGGTCCTGATCCCGTCTGGGACCTCCGGCGACGGCGCCCCGTCCCCCGGGACGCGCTCTCCACCGTCTGTTTGTGCGTGTCAAGGGTGTCGGCCTTGAACAACTCTCTTCAAGAACCGAACCGGTTTGGGGCACCCAGTGCGACAGGGTGTTCCCAGTAGACTTTGAAGAGGCAGGAGTGTGAGGGCACTGCATGATAGGGAAAGGGAAATGGGTGCGGGAATTATTTATTAATTTTATGATTATGATTGTGTATGCCATGTATTGAGATGCTTGATTATGATTGTGCATGTTGTGCGTGTTCGAATGCTTGATTGTGATTGTGCATGGTGCGTGCGTTGAAATATTTATTTGTGATTGCGTGTGTTGTTTGTGAATAAATGGGGTGTTGTATCGTAATCCTTCTGTGTGGTCTCTTGCGAGGCGTGTGAGGTCAGTCACTCCTTCGCTCCCATCTAAACCGATCCTGTCAGGGCTGACCTCAGGGGTCGGTCGTGACATTTGTGGGGGCTCGTCCGGATGTGAAGGGCTCTGACTGTCTCTCTCGTTTCGCGGAAGTACCTGTTCAGTTCTGTCTGTTTTGTATATGTTTAGTCAGTTTGTCGTGTTTGTTCGTGGGTGGTTGGCTGGGTGACTCTAGCGTGTAGGGAGTCTTTTGATGGCCTGAAGGAACATCCCGTGTGGCTGGGGAGTCGAGGTGGGGACCAGGGGAGTCGACCGCGTCCAGACCTCCTTCCGCCGGGTGCCTCACGCAGATTCGGCCGTAAGTCTTTCCTTCTGTTGCCGCTCAGTCTTCCATTCCTGTTTTGTAGTTAGCCAGTTTTTTTTTTACCGGGGTTTGATTATTGAGTATATGGTGGGTGTATCGGACGTTAGTGTCACTTTTTCCTCTCTCCGGATTCCGTCTGCCAGTTTGTTTTTTGTTTTTTTTCCGGCCAGCCCCACCGCACTGTTGCTCATGCTGTGGAGCGCGGGGGTTGCCAGAGGGGGGCAGCCGGACATAGTTTTTGTTTTTTTTTCTTTTTCGGTGAGCCCCACCGCACTGTTGCTCGTGCTGTGGAGCGCGGTGTTGCCAGAGTGGGAGCAGCCGAACTTGTCCCCCCCCCCACACACACACACACACACACACACACACACATATACACACACCCCAAATATCTGTTTTTCAAGTGGAATTGTCTTTCCCCTGTATTTGAGAACCGTAGGATATTGTTGTCATGGCGACGTCCGGCGCTGGTGGTATGGCGACGCGTGCGTCAAAGAAGAAGGGTTTTCAAAATGTAGTCCCTACTATTAGTACCAGCACTTCGACTACAGTGACTTCTACTTATTCCAGTGCTGTAACCGATAGTCCAGCGAGTACTTTCACTTCTTCTTCGCTAGGGATTTTCCTGCTGAGACCCCGACTGGCACTTCCGCTCGGAAGCGTCAGAGTATAGCGAAGCAACTGTGGGCTTCTGTTGAGTCGCGGAAATCGAAACCCTCTCTTCTCCATGCTTCCCCTCGTAAGGAGTATGCCCCGGGAGACTTTCCTCATGGGAAAGTCGAGACCCAAGGGACGGGCCAAACGGGTCATCCTCCCGTGTCGGGAGTGGTAAATCCCGCCCGGGACATCACTTCCGTCTGATGTTTCTGGAGCGACAGCGACGAGAGGATGAAGCCCTCCGTCGGGAAGAGGAAACTCGGCGTAGGGAAGAGGCTTCCAGGCAGGAAGCCCTGCGGAGGGAAGAGCTAGATAGGATGGAGGCTCTGCGCAGAGAGGAGACTGACAGACAGGAGATTCTGCGTAGGGAAGAGGCTATTCTGCGTAAGGAAGAGGCTGCCAGACAGGAAGCCCTCCGTCGGGAGGAGTTAGATCAGCGTGGGGAAGAGGCAGCTCTGCACAGAGAGGGGGCTGCCAGACAGGAGGCTCTACGTAGGGAAGAGATGGAACAACTTCTTTCACGGACTCCCACGTCTGTAAACCAGGGGGTTGATCGACAGGCAAGCGATAGAGTTCGAGGCCCAAAATTAAAGCTTCCAGAGTTCAGACCTAGTAAAGGACATTGATATGTTCTTTGAGCATTTTGACAAGGTTGCTAGTTCATATCATTTGCCTGAGGAACAAAAGGCATGCACCTTTTTTCTGGATTATCTGGTGCTGCAAGGAGTGTGTGCTCACTCTAAATGAAGGAAACGTCTTATGCAGACAGCAGTTGGCTCTGCGTAAGCGTTTCCACCTTACTCCAGAAACGTACAGGAGGAAGTTTTAGATCCATGAAAAAAACAACGATGAGACTTCGTGCAGTTTGGAGATAGGCTGCGCAAAACGCTAGGGTACTGGCGTCAGTTGGCTAAGCTGGAGCTGGAGGATCTGATTCTCATCGAAAGCTTACCAACACCGTGTCCCCAGAGTTGAGGATCCGTATAGGCGAGACAGCACCTCAGGATTTCGCGGCTGCGATTCAAACCGCTGAGGTGTTTGCTGAGGCTCGTAGAGCTTATGGGCATCGCCAGATACGGACAGGAAGCCTCCACAGGATTTTAGCGGCAATAAGGCGCCGATGACTGCTAGCGGGGTGAACAAGGCAGGCAGTTCATCGGGGACCTCAGCACCCCGACTGTGTTTTCTTTGTGGTCGTCCCGGCCACATTAGGAAAGATTGTCCTATAAGCCGCCGGTAGTCATGGGGCTAAGTCCTTCCAGCGTCCTCGTGCCTCGGCTAACGTGGGGTCCATCCCAGCTTCTAGTGGTACAGAGTGCCCGTGTTCCTTTCTGTTGTTGGTTCTTCCTTGGTTGACACCATCAGGGATTCGGGAGCATCAACGATCTTTGTGGATAGGATTTGGTTTCTCCTGAGGGCCCCGCGGGGCGCTAGTTATGATGTGTGCGGGTTGGGGCTGGTTTTACCTCCACCCGTCCTCTGTGTACTCATTTCTATCTCCACCCCCTACTTCTGTGGCGAAGTATGGGCCATCGCGGTGGAGCGACCTCTGTATTCCCTTCTTATAGGGAATACTATCACCTTTGCGGACGGACGCAGTCAGTCCGTGTCTACGGATCTGCCCGTACAGGCGTGTGTGGGAGTTACCACACGCGCCCAAAGCCAAGAAGCAGGAACAGGAATTGCGTCCCGTTCTACAGCCGATCTCTGACGAGGTTCTTGGCGAGAGTCGATCCAGCTACCATGATCCGTCTTCAGGCCCGGGACTTGGATGTCCAACGCCTGCGACAACTGGTGGGTCGTCCCGCTCAGTCTGCCCGAACACGCCAAGGTGAGCTTCAAGCTCCAAAGGGGATCCTCTTTAGGGTTTCACTGAGGCAGATCGTGTGGCCAAGCAGCTTGTCGTTCCCCAAAGCTTGAGAGAAATCTGTTCTCACGGCAGGCCCATGATTCACCCATGGCAGGTCATATGGGCTCAAAGCGGACTCTCGAGCGGGGTTAGACAGGATTTCTTCTGGCCAGGGATGAACTCTCAGGTTAGGCAGTACTGCCGCAGTTGCGAATGTCTGCCAACGGACAACGCCTAAGGGTCGCTTGAAGCGTGTTCCCCTAGGGTCAGTGCCATGGGTTGGGGAGCCATTCAGCAAGGTTGGGGTCGACCTGGTGGGACCCATTAATCCACCATCCAATCGCGGTCACCGCTACAAATTTTGGTAGCGGTAGACTATGCGACTCGATGCCCAGAGGCTGCCCCGCTTAGGACTATCGATACCCCTACTATTGCTGAAGCTCTCCGGCAGATTTGGACGCGCACTGGTGTGCCCAAGAAGAAGTACGGCCGGAAGTTTGTACTGGAGAGCGATCATCATCCTCTCCAGTGCCTGGACCGGATCCAGCCAGACGGTCGTCGACTCATGGGTTAGGCAGTGGAACTGCAGAGTCATTTTCGCCAAATCAAGGGTTCCAGCAATTACGGATGCTGACTATCTTAGCCCAGCGCCGTAGTCAGCACATTGGAAAATCGGGTCAGAGGGACACTTCCCCTCAACCAGGGTTATATCCCCTTTTGATCTCTGTATCAGGTGTAGTGACAGTTTTCACTTCAGTGGTGTTAACGGTAGTGAATCACCACTGGTTCGGATTGTTACTTTCATGGTTGGAAGGTTTGCTTAGTTGTTTGATAAATGTAGTATTATGTATTTCCTGTGTGATTCTATCGTAGAATGTTTGTATTGGATTTGTCGTACTCTGTCGGTTCACAGAGGGTTGGGTTCGGTCCCATTGTTGTGAATTTGCACATGCGTCAAGGTTCAAAGAAGCACTGTATCTCAGAGAAACAGATGCTTTTAGAAGGGAGGTTTGTCACGAGTTTGTCACGAGGCCTACGACGATTGACCCATCTAGGATGGTGGAATTGTTCATTTGGTTGTTGTCGTCGTTATTGTCGTATATCCGTCCCTTAATGTGGCTTGTGGTGTGGTTTGCACCTTTGGTTGTAGTTCATCGTTATTGTCGTATATCCGTCCCTTAATGTGGCTTGTGGTGTGGTTGCACCCTTTTGGGGTAGTTCAGCTCAGGTTAGGTTTACTTTCTCTCTCTCTCTCTCTCTCTAATTCCACTGCCCGTGCAATTCATCCTGCAGGTTCACGGGTGGCTGGTATCTTTTTCTTGTATCTGGCTGTCTCTATCGGCCTCTCACCTGTCTTTTCACCTGTCGCACGTGCTTCATTTCTTTTAGCTTGAGGTATGCTCATTCTGTGACGTAGCGTGGCATGTTGGCCGCCATGGCTTAGGCAGGTTTTCTCTTCACCCCGAGCGGAAGATGTCTCTGGGAGCGCCTGCTCCGGTCTTGGTTCTTCACCTTTTCGTCGAAGGTACAGTCGGTACCTTCATTTCCTACAGTCGGCCTGTAGGAGAGAGACATCACTTCATCTTTTTTCCGCATCTGCGCTGCTGTCCTCCTCGACTGGACATTGGGCAGAGAGGAGTCGTTTGACCCGCCTCTTTTGGGTCACCCACGGGTAGCTGGTAAGCATCAGTTTCGTGGTTTATTTGTTGTTGTGTTGTTGTTTTTTTATGTTAGCCGGCCCAATTCTTCTCTTTTGCGCAATTTGTTTTTGGTTTTCAAAATTATAAAGAAATATTGTTTGAGACCACTTTTTCTGGTTAATTCAATCTTTAACCTGGCCAGTCAAAATTATATCTTAAAGTCTTTCTCCTTTTTATGCATTTGGTGATGCGGTAGTCGGCGGGGATGGAGAGAACCTGGTTTATTCAGGGTTGGTACTTGCTTGGTCTCGCTCGTCCGCCCCTGTCACAATTGCCAGGCTCACATTCTTCGGCCACCGTCTGGTTGTGTGTGCAAGGAGAACGAGTTTTATGTTCGCGAGCGTGCGTAGCATGATTAGTCGTTTGGATGCGTGGTTGGGGAAATTTGTGTTATTTTTTAAATGTTGCCATAAAATGTGGGGATAATTGCGCCATTGAATTATTATTTGCAAATGTGGTGGCAGATGTAAAGCCATGGTTGCTTTATTAGTTCAATTCCTAAGAAAGGAAAAATGGTTAAAACGTGAGTGAGAGAAGGAATGAAGAAATTCATATTTGTTTTATAGCCTGTTAATTTAATGCAGTCTCTTACCTGCTTCGTATGAGAAGACTTTAACGAACATTCTGATTTGGTTGGTTTGCCGCGTTATGCTCAGGTCTGTGTTGAGCTGATGTTGTGGGTGTATTTAGTAGACCTCCCCTCGCCCATCATGCGAGTGGCTGTTAAGGTTTAACAGCATGTGTCAGACAGTACTGACTGCGGGGTTTCAGTGCCCGTCTTTCTACTTTCCTCCCAGTTACCTTTTCCCTCCTCCCGGGGACTTCACCCGGAGCACGCACTGGTTGGGGCCACGCACTGGTTGGGACTGCCCACTGGTTGGTAACGCACGCTGGTTGGGACCGCGCACTGGTTGGTAACGCGCACTGGTTGGGGCCCCGCACTGGTGGGGGACCACGCACTGGTTGAGGCCACGTACTGGTGGAAAAAGCCGTGGACTTGGCTGGACGGTCCTGATCCCCGTCTGGGACCTCCGGCGACGGCGCCCCGTCCCCCGGGACGCGCTCTCCACCGTCTGTTTGTGCGTGTCAAGGGTGTCGGCCTTGAACAACTCTCTTCAAGAACCGAACCGGTTTGGGGCACCCAGTGCGACAGGGTGTTCCCAGTAGACTTTGAAGGGCAGGAGTGTGAGGGCACTGCATGATAGGGAAAGGGATGGGTGATGGAATTATTTATTTATGATTATGATTGTGTATGCCATGTATTGAGATGCTTGATTATGATGTGCATGTTGTGCGTGTTCGAATGCTTGATTGTGATTGTGCATGGTGCGTGCGTTGAAATATTTATTTGTGATTGCGTGTGTTGATGTGAATAAATGGGGTGTTGTTCGTAATCCTTCTGTGTGGTCTCTTGCGAGGCGTGTGAGGTCAGTCACTCCCTTCGCTCCCATCTAAACCGATCCTGTCAGGGCTGAACCTCCAGGGGTCGGTCGTGACAAAGGTGATTGATATATCTGATCATTTTGTGCGTATAGCCACTCTTTTCCATAATTCCAAGTAAAGCTTCAGTTCTGGCTACCACCATGTGAACATTAAACTTCTGCAAAATAGTATTTTCTACAAATGACCAAACAGGTTTTGATTTTATAACAGTCAAAGAAGAAGTCTCAACAAAATCCACTTCACCCTTGCAATAGGTACATTTATTATAAGTAGCTAGGCCCATTTTTTAAAAAGCAGTATGTTTGTCGGATAAATATTATGTAGGATCTTCCAATGTAACTCTCTACGTCTGCTTTCTGAGGTTGCTTTGATGGCTAAACTCCAATAATTTTCATCCAAAGTGATTCCGAATTTATTGTACCAAATTTTTTCACAAGAGGGGTACAGTATAGATCTTGAGTTAAATGAATGCGAAACATCTTTGCTGTTCTCAGGGAGTTATCTTTGAAACTAACATATCCTTCCTTATGTTCATCAAAAAAAAACCTGGATGGCTCTTAAAATGAGAACAGCCAGATAAACCCCATATACTGCATGTATTTAGGGGAAAGGCCCTAAGTTTCTTCACTTTCTAAATGTTAAAAATAATTAGTTTGTAGCTTTCGTGTATGTGCGATACCTTTTTTTGCCCACTTTTGAAATAATCACTTGACCCGGTAAGTGATACTGCCTTTTCCCAAAGGGCATTCTGGGGGTGGTTTTTTTGATTTTAAATATTGCCCCCAAACAGAATTAAGAAAATTTTTTGGGAAAGCTTAAAATAAAAAAAATAGTTTAAACATACGGAAAATTATAAAAAGAGCAACACAAACAACAACTTTTTCTAAAAAATGCAACTTAGTACTACAGAAAAGGGCTGATATTAGTAAACCCCACCTAGACCCTAACTCAAAAGTGAAATGAAAAAACAATTGCGGCAAAAGGGGGAATTTGTCAATGCCCATTCCGTCACCCCCCCCTGAACGCCCCCAAAAAAAAAAAAACCGCGGCCACGTGCAGCGCAAGGCCACACGCCCAAAACACAAAAATAACCCCAGTGGCGTCCAAAATTGAACCTAGAGGCGTTTTAGCTTGAAACAAGCTTGTAGGTTTTTAATTTTTCCTTTTTAAATCCTTTTTTTAAAGTGGAAAGTCCCCCCTACTGGTCGAGCACTTTTAACGTTCTGAGTGGCTTTTAAACTCTGTTTTATTGATTGCTCCTCACGTAGCCTGTGGCCAAGCAGAATCTAAATTTAAAATGGAGAGAAGTAGCTTTGGGCAACCCAAAAAAATAACCTTTTTCCCAAACCCACAACTTTACTAAAAAAAAACCCACAGAGCAGACTAAAATATTTGTGCGCAACTGAGAGGAAGCGTTTTTTTTTTTTAAACCCCAGATGCCAAAAAGAAATAAAAAACTTATGGTTTTAAGTCATGGGATCGCCCCCTACAATAGAGGAATAAAACCTTTGAAGAAAGTATGAAAAAACAAAATGCAACTTTGAATTCGAAAACCACTTAGTTTCCAAAAACAACATTGAATAATAAAAAAAACAAATCCAAATGACAAAAAAGTTCATAAAGGGGGGACAAGACAAACAATTTTGTAAAAGGAAACTAAAAGTACTCTAACTCCTCAACAAAAATATTCAGAAAAAAATTTTTTAAAAACGATAAGACCACAATGCATCTCTGAAAAAAAAAAAGAACTTGTGACCAAGGTTTAGGTGATAGGGTAGAAGCAACAGCAATAAAAAACCTTTAAACCTTAAAGACCTAAACCCAACTTTCTCAACAACCCACTTGTAGAGATAAACCCCTAAATTTAAATTTGGCAAAATTTGTAAAAAAGATCCTGGAAAAGCAATAGGGACTAAAAAAAACAGAAAACAACTCTGGAAAAAAAGTTACGAAGTTATCAATGGTTTAAAGAATGAACAAACAGAAAAATACAGTGTTCATTTCTTTGACACAGTGGTTCTACCCTTCCCCGTAGGAATTACCCTAAAACACTAAGAAATTCGCCCAACCAAAAAACAAATATAACAGATTCTCGATGGAAAAAAATTTTCCCCCACTAAAAAACCCTTTCCCTACAACAGTGAAAAATTGGATATAAAAAAAAGCAGAAATTCCCCATTCGGTCCGATGGGGCCTTTTTTGGGGGGCTGAAACGTGTGAATTGTTGGACTTTTCTGTTGTTCATATACAGAAAAATTGGTAAAAAAGGGTTTGGGTTTTCAGGATGCGTCTTGCCCGTTAAACAATCAACCAAAAACCCTTGAAAAAAAAAAAAGAAATTTGTAAAATTTTTCAAAATAACCCAAAAATACAGTAGAACCAAAAAAAAAAACAGTAAATTATTTAGACATAACATTAGACCTTAAGGATCATACATACAAACCATATAAAAAACCTAATGACACACCTGTCAATGTAGACATCAATAGTAACCATCCACCCTCCATCTTAAAAACCATACCTAATGGTATAAACAAAAGATTATCTAAACTGTCATGCAATGAGAAAGAATTTAACAGTGCAGCAGCTGAATACCAAGAGGCGCTGAAAAAAACTGGCTACAACTACAAATTACAATATAACCCAGATAACAATATGAACAGCAACAGGAAAAACAGGAAAAGAAAAATTATATGGTATAACCCTCCATATGATGGAAGAACAAAAACTAACGTAGGAAAAGAATTCCTCAGAATCCTTAAAACATCATTCCCAAAAGAACATGTACTATCTAAAATATTCAATAAAAATACCGTCAAGCTATCATACTCATCTATGCTCAACCTTAAAAATATAATTGATTCTTCCAATAAAACCCAAAACAACACAACCAAAGAGGGTGATGAAAGGATATCTTGTAATTGCACAAAGAAAGACCAGTGCCCTCTGAACAATAAATGTCTCTACAACAACATTGTGTACCAAGCTACGGTAACAACAGACAGTGATAAAGAAACATACATAGGGATCACGGCAAACCATTTTAAAACCCGATATGCAAACCATAAACAGTCTTTCAAAAATGAAAAATATAAAAACCAAACAGAATTAAGTAAATATATTGGAAGTGTCAACCTCGGGTATGTCAGTGGAGGAAGGACTAGCGCACAGCCCAAACACACTCACAGCTTGCTTACAATCTCATTCATATATCATGCATTTGTCACATCAAACCACTAGTAAAGTCTATAACTTTACTACACATAATCATGGAAGAAAACATCAATGCGCATGGAATCAAACAACATAAAACATTCTCTCTTTTCTTGACTTCACAAAACCATTTGTCTAAATCATCATAACTAACCCGGGTATAAATAGATTTTTCACTTTACCTGGCCAGGTGATCTTAAACTATTCACGAATCACTGTCTTTCCTTTTCTTCTTTTTTTTTTCTTTTCTTTTCACTGTCACTTTCACAAACACCAGTCACGACACAACTGCTGGCACTGGTCAGGTTGGACCGCTGGCACTGGTCAGGTCGGACTGCTGGCACTGGTCAGGTTAGACTGCTGGCACTGGTCAGGTTAGACCGCTGGTGCGGGTCAGGTTGGACTGCTGATGAAAGTGGCGCTGCCAGGTATGAGGTCGAACCCCAGTTCAGATTGAACAGTGACTACCAGACATCGATCTGTTCTCCCTTCTTTCTTCCTGCATTAACGCATTGCACTCTCTCTCGCTTCTAGTCTGCTCTATCAAATGGACATGGTTGTTTTTCTTTTCCTTTTCTTTTTCTTTTTTTTCTCTTCATCAGTTAGCAACTCTCTCTCTCTCAACATCTCTCCTTAGTCCTTCCCCTGCAGACTCTATCTAATGCTAATGCTTCAACTCGGTTCTGTTCACTCCTCCTCTCATCTCTCTGCTTTCTTTCGTGCAGAGCACTCCCAGAACCTCTCTCTCTCTCTCTCCGTTTTTCGTTCTCTTCCTTCCTCTTGTTCTCCCCTCTCTCACTCCCCTCACTTTCTTATCCCATTCCTATCTGTCAAGGGTGAGTACCATTGGTCAGAATTTTACCCGCCTTGTAAAAGGTTACCTCCCTCTAAAATCTATTGGACGTTCAAATCATCACAGTCACATCTACTGGCCTTGCTCTCTGTGGTGGTCAATGGGTCATTTAATTAATTAGCTTGATTTTACCCCCACCACACAAAACCTTCCCCCTTCCTACTTCAACCGGCGACGTCTGACTTAACTGTCGGCGCTGGTCCTGCAAATTGGCTGTCTTAGTCTGACCCAGGGGCCGAGACCCGTCTGGCCAGACCTATTGAGACGTCGGTCAAGTCACTTAGTCTGTCTGCTGGACGATGCTGTCTCCGTGAGGACTAAAAATAGCCTATTCGCCGTGCCTAATTTGGGTGATGCGACACATGAGTTGTCTGCCTGGGAACCAGGATGTTTGCGTTTGGACTTATGTCCCATTGAACTGGCTGGCGACTGACCACGAATTTGGTTTTTCTATTTTTGTCCGTGACAATTTCCCCCTTGCAAAAAGACTATGCTCAGCATTGTCTCAAAACAACGGTACAAAAAAAAAAACAACCGAATTTGCTGACACCACAGCTACACGTGCACGTTTTTGCAAAATTATTTACACAACGGTTTACAAAATTTTCAGCATGTATCGGTGGTAAATATCACCCCAATGGGTTATCATTGACGTGCGCCTTTGCCTTTTTTTTCAACTCATTTTCTGATAACCTCTGTGCGCACCTATGCAATTCCCCCACCTGCGGATTTGCCACATCTTCTCTTCACAACTATTATGAAAAGCACAATCTAATATGACCACGATCCATGACACCTCACTGAGGAATCTCCATCCTCGCTTATCGCAAACAGTGCATTACTACACAAGCGACTGTATGCTCCAAACATAACTTCATTTACATGAACAAGTCTCACAAAGAAAATATAACCATAGCCAAATGGAATGAACCCATATCCAATCAACATAACTGTAATCAACACATATTATTAACAAAGTAGCTATGCACCCTGGATATGGCTGACTTCCTCTGAGTTGCAGTTTGCTAGACTACACGGCTTAAATAGTCAGCTCCTACATTCTGTCGACCTGGAATGTACTGAACTCGATACCTGTAGGCTGGAGTGCCATTGCCCAGCGCAGCACCCTGCTGTTTTTTCAGCTGCGCCTCCTGCAGGAATTTGATGGTTGATGATCAGTCTCTACCACGAACTCTTTCCCATACAAGTTTTTGTGAAATTTCTGCATGGCCCACACGACAGCCAAACACCCCTTCTCTACCGTTGCGTACCCTTCTTCACACTTCGTCAGCTTCCTGCTAGCATACTTCACAGGAAAAACTCGACCCCTTCGTGTTCCTGCAACAATACTGCACCTACTCCACCACCTGATGCATCTGTATGCAACAAAAATGGTTTAGACATACCCGTAGCTTAAAGATGGAGGAACCTAGTCTTTTCTAGCACTGTCTGCAGTGCTTGCTCTGCAGCGTCTGACCACTCGAACCACTGCCGGTTTCCCTGCTTTGACCAAATCACTGAGAGGACACGTGATTGCTGCGAAATTTGGAACAAACTCCCTGTAGAAACCAATAAAACCTAGCAGACTCCTGACTTCTGTTTTGGTCTTTGGTCTCTCTGAATTCTCATCTTCTCCACCTTTCCCTTTTCTGGCTGCTTTTGTGTCGCCTCCAACAAAAAAACCTGGGAACTCCAGGCTTGGAAAACCAATCTGGCACTTTGTTGGTCTGCTGTGAGATTGGCTTGTCTCAACCTCTCTAAAACTGCTGCTAGCTGCCTCATATGCCCCTCCCATGTCTCAGATGCTATCAGAATGTCATCCATGAAATTCACTACGCCTTCCAAACCCGCCCAATAACTTCCTCATCATCCGAGAGAAAACTGCAGGGGGCGTTGACCATACCAAAAGGAAGTACCCCGCCACTGTATAGCCCCATGGGAGGGAGAATGCTGTGACTTCCTTTGAGTCCTCACTCAAGGCTATTTGCCAATAACCCTTGCTCAGATCTATCCTGGGAAATACTTGCTCTTGCTTGTGGCGACCTGAGCGAACAGGTCTTCCACGTTCGGTATGACTTCTGCATTGCCCTTTGGTGACACTGTTCAGACGCCTATAGCCCAACACAGAATCGATGCTCACCTGACTTTTTCCTCACTAGGACGACGGTGCACTATACGATGATTTGGACGGTTCAATCACCCCAAGGTCCAACATCTTTTCCACCTCCTCCTCGATCACTCGTTTGGGGGCATACGGGACCGGTGGGGTTTTCACATGTAGGGGTTTTGCGATGTTACCCCCACCATACAGGTCTCTAGAGTTGTCCTGCCTGGTTTATCATCAGGGACGCCCTATACTGTTTTAGGAGCCCCCTAACTTCCTCTGTCTCCTACGTCTAGCCCTTCATACAGTGACACATCCCTGAAAGATCTTCTCCGGGAAACTCAGGCAACAAAATCCCCCCTTCTTCTGCTGGGTCTCCTCCCCCTCCAACAATGATTGCTGCTGCGCCTATTGCTGAGTCTCACGCTGAATATTTTTGGGCGGAGAAGTTCGCAGGGAAAAGTTTTGGTTTCCCATTCACATCAATTGGGTAATCCTGATCTACCTTTTCAATGATGGTGAATGGTCCTTTCCAATGCATCAGCAGCTTGTTGTGATCCGTGGAAGCATAACAGGACTTGATCTCCCACCTTGGGGGATTGCTTCCTCACCTTCCTGTCAATATTGCTTCTTCTGCACGACCCTAGCCTCCTGCAAACTTTCCCTTGCAACCTTACATGTCTCCTCTAGCCTATTGCTAAGTCCCCCAACATACTGATAAGTGGTTTTGACCTCTTCTGACTCCTGTTCTCCGGACCATAGCTCTTTGAAAAAACACACTGGCCCCCGAACTGTCCGCCCCTACAGCAGCTCGAATGGCGAAAAACCTGTGCTTTGCTGAGGGCTTCCCTGTAGGCGAACAATGCCGCTGGAATGTAACGATCCCAATCTGCTGGTCTTTTCCTCACAGAGCTTCTTTAAGATGCCCTTCAGCACACCATTGAATTTTTCCCATGAAGCCATTGCATTGTGGGTGGTATGGGGAAAGTGAAAAGCTGTGGGATCCCTAGCAGCCTGTTGACCTCCCTCATCCCGCCTAGGGGTGAACTGTGACCCCTGTCACTGAGAATTTGTGATGGCACACCCACGCGAGAAAGATGTCTACCAGCCCTTCAGCGACCTGTTGCGAAATCTACGTTTAAATGCGACGCTTCTGGATATCTGGTCGCGTAGTCCACGAGCGTCAACACATACCTGTGCCCCCCTTTTGGAACAGGGCGAGATTGGGCCAATCAGATCAATAGCCACTCCCTGAATGGTGTGTCAATTAAAGGGGGATGTTTAAAGAGGCGCCTTCCTCTTCACCCCTCTTGTGGCTGACCTTTGACACACATCACATGACATTGCAGAAACGCTTTATGTCTGCCATTGCCCCGGGCCCAAAATGAAAATCATCAAAGATTGGGTCACTGTTTTGCTGGGCCGAGATGACCCGCCATGAAGACTCGGACCCACTGACATACGTGTCACGATAACATGTGGTACCTCTAACTGAGTTGCACCTTACCGTCTTCCCCCTTGGTGAACAATCGGTACAACAACCCGCCTTTCACCAGAAATTGTCTCACCTCCTCTAACCACCTGTTTCTCTCCACCTCTTGCCAACTCCCAAGACTTCACGACGAAGGGTCTTGTTCCTGCGCTGCCCTAAACTCATCAGGCGACACATCTATGCTGACTTCCTTGCTGAACGACTAAGGGTTTTATCAACCTTTTCCTCCTTCTTCTCCGTGTTTGAACTGCTGCCCCGTAGCAGTCAACAACTCAGATCCCCGGGATCCCTTGCACCTGGAATATTTCCAATGATCAAATCATAAAGGGGTTTCTCCATCACCAGCGCAGACAACTCGCCTGAGAAGTAAGGGGTACGTACTTCATCTTAGCAACTGGGAACTTCTTCACAGTGCCCCTCGATTAGAGTACAGGTCTGGATTTGTCCTGTCAAATCCCCTTCCTCGACCAGCGTTTTTCTTACTACACCCCCATGAACAACCAGTGCCCCGTAACACTTTTACCCCTGCTGGCCAATCCACCCTTCTTCCACTGGTAACGAACCACTCAGCCTAGTGCCCTCCATCCCTGACACTGACTGCTGTCCATGCTAGCCATAGGCCGCACTCCACCCTCTTCAGTTTTGGGTCCCTTTTGGTTCCACTGCAGGTCGTTTCCCCTGGCGACCCTTATCAACCTCTTGCAAGGCTGCTGCCTTCTGGAACCTCAGCGACAATCCCTCGCCACATGTCCCTCTTGTGACAAATGAAACACCTATTGTCCCTTTGTCCTCCTTTCTGCCCACCACTGGGTTTGCAGACTTTGCAGAAAACTCCCCCAGTCTCCTTTTCACTCTTCTCACCTGTGCCCCGGCACCTGTTTCTCCTCACCTTAGTGCCCAAACGTGCCTCCCTATACACCTCTGCTAACTTCAGCAACTCCCCTGCTGTCTCTGGCTGTCTCTCTTTCAAATGTATAGTTAACTCTGGACTGCAACCTGACAAAATCTGTTCTTTCATAACCAGCTCTTTCAATTCAGCGAACCCTTTCTCGTACCACTCAACTCTAACCACTTCTCAAAATAGTGATCTAAACGTGCACCAAACTGAGTGTACGTTTCACCTGCTTGTAATCTAGCTGATCGAAATTTCTTTCTGAACCCCTCCTCTGTGAGGGCAAATCCCTTCATCAAAGACTCCTTCACAGCACCAAAATCAGATTTTGGTCTGCTGTAACGCAGTGAAAATCTGTAATGCCTTACCCGTCAATAGCGCTGACAAAATGACTGCCCACTCTTCTGAAGGCCAAACCCCGACTAGTAGCAACGTTTCAAAACGACTGATGTACGCATCAATCGAATCTGTTCCTTCAGGAATTTTGGCAACTTTTGGGCGGGGGGCATAACTGCGCACAGGGGCACTGGAAACTGAACTACCATCATCGGGGTCTCCCTCTGTATTTTCACTCTCTCTAACTCTAATTGAATCCTTATTCTTTCTGTTTCCTGCTCTGCTATTTCTCCTGCGACACGGCGTCTTTCCGCTCGCTCATCTCTTTCCATCTTTTGTTGGGTTTCAAACGAATGCTCGCAACTCTTCTCCCGAGTAGCCTAAATCACGAGCGACACTCACAATTGTTCAATAGGGGTGTTCTTTTCGTCCGCCATTATATCCTTTTTTTTAACAAGATTTTATTACACAACACCAACTGGTGGTTACCGACACGAGTGATGTAATAGCACAATCCTATGAATGATAAATTAGCTTGGGACAACGTAATTAGTTTTTATAAGACGCTAGCGCCTGACCCAACTATGAGAGCGAAAATTTTAGGGAATCTGTGCGAAATAAGTGCTCTGGCTGAAATGCCAAGCCTAGTGTTAACTATCTTGGAAGCAATGCCAAGCCTAGGTTTTAAATATCTTGGAAACATACAGTATAGCACTACCTTTGTCTTAGGGTTACAAAACTTGAATCCCACCCAGCTTTTCCCCTCTGAGAAGTTGAACAATTATAATAAATGGGCCCGAATATCCTGGCAGGCTCGCCAATAAATTGTCAACATCGGGTATGTCAGTGGGGGAAAGACTAGCGCACAGCCCAAACACACCACAGCTTGCTTACAATCTCATTTATATATCATGCATTCGTCACATCAAACCACTAGTAAAGTCTATAACTTTACAAAAACATAATCATGGAAGAAAACATCAATGCGCATGGAATCAAACAACATAAAAAAAATCTCTCTTTTCTTGAACTTCACAAAACCATTTGTCTAAATCATCATAACTAACCCGGGATAAATAGATTTTTCACTTTAAACCCGGCCAGTGATCTTAAACTATTCACGAATCACTGTCTTTTCCCTTTTCTTTTTTTTTTTTTTCTTTTCTTTTCACTGTCACTTTCACAAACACCATTCACGACACAACTGCTGGCACTGGTCAGGTTGGACCGCTGGCACTGGTCAGGTCGGACTGCTGGCACGGTCAGGTTAGACTGCTGGCACTGGTCAGGTTAGACGCTGGCGCTGGTCAGGTTGGACTCTGATGAAAGTGACGCTGCCAGGGATGAGGTCGAACCCCGGTTCAGATTGAACAGTGACTACCCGACATCGATCTGTTCTCCCTTCTTTCTTCCTGCATTAACGCCCTTGCACTCTCTCTCTCTTCAGTCTGCTCTATCAAATGGACATGGGTTTCTTTTTCTTTTCTTTTCTTTTTCTTTTTTTCTCTTCATCATTAGCAACTCTTCTCTCTACAACTCTCTCCTTAGTCCTTCCCCTGCAGACTCTATCTAGTGCTAATGCTTCAACCGGTTTTTGTTCACTCTCCTCCTCCATCTCTCTGCTTTCTTTCGTGCAGAGCACTCCCAGAACCTCTCTCTCTCTCTCCGTTTTTTTGTTCTCTTCCTTTTCCCCTTGTTCCCCCCCTCTCTCACCCCCCCTCACTTTCTTTTTCCCGTTCCTATCTGTCAAAGGGTGAGTACCATTGGTCAGAATTTTAACCCCCCTTGTAAAAGGTTACCTCCCCTCTAAATTCCATTGGACGTTCAAATCGTCACAGTCACATCTACTGGCCTTGCTCTCTGTGGTGGTCCCAAAGGGTCATTTAATTAATTAGCTTGATTTTACCCCCACCCCCACAATACCTTCCCCCTTCCTACTTCAACCGGCGACGTCTGACTTAACTGTCGGGGCTGGTCCTGCAAATTGCTGCTTAGTCGACCCAGGCGCCGAGACTCGTCTGGGGCCCGACCTATTGAGACGTCGGTCAGCCACTAGTCTGTCTGCTGGACGATGCGTCTCCGTGAGGACTAAAAATAGCCTATTCGCCGTGCCTAATTGGCTGACGCGACACATGAGTCGTCTGCCTGGGAACCAGGATGTTTGCGTTTGGACTTATGTCCCATTGAACTGGCTGTCGACTGACCACGAATTCGGTTTTTCTATTTTTGTCCATGACAGGAAGCTTAAAAATAAGAAAATAGATTACAACATATCATGGAAAATTATAAAAAGAGCAACACCATACAACAACATTTCTAAAAAATGCACTTATGTACTACAGAAAAGTGGCTGATATTATGTAAATCCCACCTAGCATCCCTGAACTCTAAAGTAGAAATGATAAACAATTGCAGGCATAAATGGAAATCTTTGTCAATGCACCATTCCGTGGCACGTCCCCCCTGAACGCGCCCCAAAAAAGAAAAAAACGGCAGGCCACGTGCCACACGCACAGAGCTCACATGCCCACACACCACAATATATAACACCGGTGGCGTGCCCAAATTGTATATCCTGATGAGAGCGTTTTAGCTTGAAACAACCTTGTAGGTTTTTAATTCTTCCATTTTAAAATCCTCGTCTATGGATGGTCTACTATGTCTACTATGTCGAATGTTATGAATACTGTATTACTTTGTTTATTGAGTTTTTTTAACCAATGGATAACTTCGTATGTGTTCTTCCAGAGGTTGTATTCAGAGTCTGATTTTACGTTTTTTATTATTTTTTTAATAAAAAAAATCAAATAAAACAAATACCAAATGACAAAAAGATATTTGTGAAAGCTGATAAAACTAGTAATTACTACAAAATGGAACCAAATGAATACTCCCAACTCCTTGATAAAAACATTCAGAAAATCTACAAAAAGCTGACGAAAGTATACATGACAGTATCCGCATTAAAGAAAAGAACTTGTGCATAGCATAGACCTAAGTGACAGGGTAGAAGCAACAGCAACAAAAGAAGCCTTTATAACACTCAAAGATCATAAGCCTAACTTTCACAACAATCCAACATGTAGACTAATAAATCCATCTAAATCTAAACTAGGCAAAATAAGTAAGAAAATTCTAGGAAAAAAAGAAACACGTAAAATCAAACTCTAAAAAGCTTTTTATGACACAGATTTTGCCCAAATTACTTAAATTGCGTTTTTCCCAAACAGAAAGAGTTCGTTTGATTATGCGTATTCTTTCTGTCCAGTTCTTCTCAATCTCTGAAAAAGGGCAGAGACTGGAAAAGTATATACCTAAAATTTTTATCTCTTTAGCCCATCGCAAACCAAATCCTTCCGTTTTGTTGTCCTTATACTGTCCAAGCCACATGGCTTTTGACTTTGTTCTGTTAATAGATAGACCAGACAATAGTTTAAATGCATCAATATTTTAAGTGCTGTTACTATATCGTTTTTGTCTTTCAGAAGTAAAGCCACGTCGTCAGCGTATAATGAGGTTTTCACAATTCTTCTAATATGTTTAGCACCAGACAATCATCAATATCAATACCTTTTATACCCTTATCATGTCGAAGTCTAATAGCAAGTAATTCTATGGCTATGACAAAGGCAAGGGCTAGAAAAAGGACACCCTGTTGGATGCCACACTTTACATCAAAATCTTCTGATATCCAGCCGTTATATCCAACTCTACTTCGGTGTTAGCCATTAATACACCTACCCACTTGACAAACTGAGCCCCGAAGCCGAATCGTTTAACAGCAGTTATCATGAATTTCTTGGAAATATTGTCAAAGGCGTTTGTAAAATCTAAAGCTAGTAATACCCTTGGTTATTCTTTATCCTCAAGTATTCTATTTATATCATCAATAAGCCTGAGGTTATAAGCAATACTACGGCCTTTAATATAGCCTACTTGGTCCTCATTGACTATTGTGGGATGACGTTATTAATTCGATGTGCAAGGCACTTGGATAGTATCTTGTTGTCCGTATTGGTAAGAGAAATTGGCCTCCAATTTGAGAACTTGCTTTTTGAAAGATATTACCCTTATGAATAAGCGTAATAAGGGCAGTGATTGGTTAAAAGTCAATGCACCTTTTTCAAAAGAAGTATTAAAAAGCATTCACCAGATTAGGTACTCAACTTCCCCCAAAATACCTTCATAAATTCTGTGGTTAATCCATCTAACCCTGGAGAAGAACAGTTTTTCATGCCCTTCAGTGCACTAGCTAGTTTTCACAAGTGATTTTACCCTCACAACTTGCTATCTGTTCATCATTCAGGCGAGGTACATCACAGCCATTTAAGAATAACTCAACTTCCTCTTCAACAGTTTCATCTGTTTCTCATGACTATATAACTGTTTAAAATACTCTTTCTGGGCATTAAGAATTTGAAACTGATTGGTGACTACCTGACCATTCTCAGTTCTAGTTTTGGCATAAATTTAGCATTAGCTCTGATTTTTCGAGATTTAAGAAGAACTTAGTATTTTTGTCACCTTTTCCTATCCAGTTCATCTAGAGCGTACCTGAGCACTTTGTGTTTTTTTCTTGTTCAAATAAATCATACTGCAGCCAAAGCTGTTCACTTTTTTTAATAGCCTCCAAATTGTGGGATCTTTTGCAAGCAAAGAATCAAAACGCTGTAAATCAGCCTGTAAACTCGTGAGTTGTATTCTTTCTATTTACTGCTCTTTGTTTACTGTGTTGTAGGGTTCCTTTTTAAGTTCCTATTAAGCAGATCCCATTCATATCGTGTGTTAAATTGCATTGGCTGTATCCAAGTCAAATGTTTCAGTTACTCTATTGATCTTATCAATATATTGCTTGTTCTTTTAATAGTGCATTATTAACTTTCCAGTAGCTTGGTCCACGCTCTACATTACACTCTTCAAAGTTACATATACATCCCTATGGACAGATTGGGGAAAGTGACTAATGTTACATTCAAGCACAGCATCAGTGACATTCTTATTCAGTAATATGTAGTCTAAACGTCTTGCAATAAAGACGCCTTTCACCAACATGAGACCAGGTAAATTCTTTTCTTCGATGTTGAACAGTCGCCAGGCATCATATTAGATCACAGGATTGGGATGCTTTTCATCAGAGATGATATCCAATTCATTATCCATAACTGTATTGAGGTCACCCCGGACTACTAGTTTTCCACAATCAAGATTACTCAAAGTATTAACAGTGGTGTTTGAAAAAATTCTACTTCGCGTGTTCCGTTTTGGAGCATAGACATTACAAATATGAATTTCATCCCCAGTACGTATCCCCTTTACTATAATGCAGCGTTCGCTCGAGGATTCAACTTCCCATTCGTATGGGAATTGTTTACGAAACAAGATTAACTGCCTTTACTTCTAGCTGATCCTTCAGCATACACCAGATCCCCGCCCCATTCCTTCCTCCATGAACCTATTACAGCTTCAGTAACGTATGTTTCTTGCAAACAAATGTCGTAATTATTTTCTTTAAATTTTCTAAATAGCATTTTTCTTTTACTATTACTTCTTAGGCCATTGACATTCAATGAATAATACTGAATATAGCATCAGGGCAGTCCAAAAGCAGAACAATGGTCAAACATGAGGGAGACAGAGTGTAGACGAAATCATTCCCATATGTTAGCGACGTCATCCTGATCGCTGAGCTCATGGTCGCCATCAGTGACGCCCTCTGCCGTCCTGGAATGCTTCACTGGTCTAGCAGATCTGTGGTAGTGCTCTCTGTCTCTGTCCACTAAGCGACGTCGTTTGCTACTGTCCGAACGAGAGCAATGATCACTGACACTGCTGAAGCCGACCAGAGTGCTCTGACGCTCTGCTCTCCTCCCTCTCTCCCTGCCCTGCCCACTCTTAGACTTCGGGGCTTCGCTGACTGTTGGCGGCGCCATGGGGCTCGAGCTGACTGGCTCCAAAGTGAATGATGACGGGGGAGGGTCAGTGGCTGTCTTGGAGAGGGGAGTCACGGGCTGTCTTGGAAAGGGGGAGGGTCAATGGCTGTCTTGGAAGATTAGGGAACATCGCAGACTCAGAAATGGTTAGCTGGCATTCCCTGTCCCTCTTTGTGTCCAGGCTTCTTGCACACCCGGCACACCATCCTTTTGACAAACAGATCTATGATGGCCAGACGTAAGGCAGTTAGAGCATATGGGGGTAGTTTTGACTTGCTTCTGTTCTTTGTGGAATAACCGTGTGTGACTATATTCACTTTCACTGATCAGTCTAAAGTTTTTGCTGGTACTGTAATGATTTCGAACCCCCGCCCAGTTAGAAACCGAGTAAGCTTATTATCTGCGTCTCTTGCACGTTCAGTTTTTATGTTGAAGCGCAATTCACACCCAAGTTTCGACAGAGCGAGCCTCGACCTCGGAATCGGCCACAGGAGATGGGTATGTCATCAACCCATAGTTTAGTGCTTGGTTTTTGAGACCAAGCCATCGCGCAGAAGAAAAGGGTAGTGTCCACACACACTTAGAGTCACGCCTCTAAACACAACAACATAGCGGTGCGATTATTGCTAAACACGAACTGAGCCTACGTGCTTCCGCTGTTTGCATAAAACACCACTGACACGAGGGTGCTGATTGATTATAACACACCTGAGCACTAAGGGCTGTGTTGATTGCATAAACACACACTGAGCACTGAAGGGTGCTGATTGATTGCATAAACACACACTGAGCACTGAAGGGTGCGATTGATTGCATCAGAACACACACTGAGCACTGAGGGTGCTGATTGATTGCATCGGGATGTCCTCATTTCGCACAAAAACCGGCAGTACTCTTTCCGGCATCTTAGCTAAAGTGTCCAGAAAGAAAACACGAGAACCCAAACAAAAGAAAAACCAGAGTAAAACAGAGGCGGATGGGGAAAAAGCAGAGCAAACAAATCTATAAAAAAACGGAACAAAAAACTCGGGTGGCAAGAGAACGACTAAGTTCAAGTTCAGCTGTGAACATTCAGTTGAAGCAGAGTGCACGAGCTCCGGTCGACACGTCCTAACGCCTCGAGCGCAGCTCACCGAATCACGAGCGAACTGTCAATGCATCAGGATAGTGAAGATGCTAGGCAGGCCAACACAAGTGAGGATTTCAGTGTCTGGAATCTTGTCTTGCCACTTAATGTTTTTAGGCATGTCGTTATAGACGATTATCTTCATATACTGCCATTGGACACCTGTTCTAATCTGGAAAATGTAAGTCATATGCAGTTCATGCTTGTTCCTGGTGTCCGAGATCCAGCTGGAACTCTTTCAGCTGCCTCTACCTCTGCCACTGCCTTCAGGGGTCTGGTCCACTTCTTACCTGAAATCCCGAGCTGATTTATTAAATCATAAACTGGACAGTCTACAAATTTCTTGCCCCAACGTCTGCAGCGAGGATTTGGGTCTGGAAGCCAGATTCTCTCAAGCTGCTGGCCAGACTGGCGTACTTCTCATTCTTGTAGATGTGAGCTTTCGTATGACACAGTGTGTTCAATCAGAATCATTCGTTTTTACTCCATGTTGTAAACCCTGCTTCCGTGCTTTTGAAATCACAGCTGATCCAGACAGAGTGGACTCGGAAGATCATTTGATTTACCCCATGTGACTTGGTTTGAAGTTTTAGGGTAGAAGTCATATACCGTGCTGAGGACGAAGCTGACTCTGAGAGGTGTTATGCTGGCCGTGCTTGATGGCCTTCTGGTTCCCCTTGACATCCTCTCTTCCTTCACATCTCCTCTTACCAGAATATTCTGCGTATTGGTAAGGTAAACCAATAAAATTGCGACAAGCTTATGCAAATGCATTCGATCAGCTTCTACAACATTCCCGAACCTTCAGTAGCAACTTACAGAGACCTGGTGAGCATTCTAACATAAATTTGAATATTCTAATCACATGTCAATCGATCGAACACACAACTGAATAATAGACATACGTATCACTTTACAAATGTTTTAGATTGTTCAAACAATAGCACTACATTACCGAAATGCAAGATCTAAAAGCGATAAGTAAAAAGAGGCTTGCAAGTCGCATTATTGCTATGACTCTTTCGCAAAATTCCTGCCTTTATCAAATTTCTAG
>JAFLJL010014699.1:42500-46409 GCA_018398815.1 Conus ventricosus | reverse complement strand
GGCCAGTATAGTAACTAATTTGCTTTAAGTGAATAAGAGTATGGTATACTTCGAGTACACATAACAACGGGACATCTAGACATGTTCTGATGTTTTGGGGCTGACAAAAATTTAGAAGAACTTTTGGCGGCCGGAATAGCTCAGTGGTAGAGCGCCGGACTCGTAATCTTGGTGATCCTGGGGTTGCGGTTCGAACCCCCGCCGCGGCGGCGTTTCGGTACAGGGGGATTTTTCCCTCGGAGTTAACATTGGTTCGGACTCCATTTCCCATACAGTCCTTCGAATGAGACTATAAACCGAGGTTCCGTGTGTGAACGCATGCATAAGATCTTGCACACACGTAAAATCCCATCACCAACTTTCGGAAGAGAAGGCCATGGCCGTTGGTATGGATGACACGTTACACATAGCATGCACCCTGCGTGAGAAATGGAAAGAACGAAGGAGTAATTGATATTGAACGATATTGACTGGATGACATGGGAAACGACCGAATGACGCCAGCTGGCAGCTCTTCAGTCGGCACTACCCAGGTAGGCAGCCCGTTGTGTATATGAGTATTGATTGTAGAGCGCAATGAGTTGATTCCAAGAATTGCGCTATATAAAATCTATATATTATTATTATTATTATTAAATCGTTTTGTGACGATCTGTTTCATTTTTTATAATGAAATTGGCATTATTGCAGAAATGTGTATTCAACTTTCAACTGACATACTTTTTGGTGTATTAACACGAGCGTTTGAATTTGTACTACTGAGCTAATTGATAGCTTTCCAAACTGATCAGTTGTCTGTTTTAGAATAAATAAGATTTTAAAAATATTTCTTTTTGGCTGATCGTTTTAAATTATTAACAAGATGACTAATAGATACTACAGAAGATACCTGATGCCAGAAGCGAGTCTCTTGAATTCACGGCTTTTTCTGTATCACTTGTTATCCAAAGTTTTTAAGGGGTACTTTTGACACGAAATGGTTTTAAATGCAGCATGTATATTGTCAACATTGAGGAAACTGTGATACCAAACCTCTAAGGCTTCACAAGGATTCGTAAGTGATACACAAAGGAAAGTGAGGAATTCATCAGATCTGTAAGGAACAAATCTTTATCAATGGCTGAGAAGTTTCTGTACGGAATGTACTTGTGATGATTTGGGGGAATTTGGACGCCTAGTTTAGACCAAGTAAAGCAGACAGGGAGTGATCACTGCATCCAAAAACTGGTGAACATATTTCTGTTATGATACGTACAGAAGATGTGTAAACATGGTCAATGAGAGTTTGGGAAGTAGCAGTGATTCGTGTTGGCTTATCGATTTACTGAGTAAGATTAATGAAGCATATGTTTGAATCCAGGATGTGTTTGCATTCAAAAGGTCGATGTTAGAATCTCCCAGTAAAATGATTTCGTTTGAGAGTAAGGACTCCTCCTCCATCATTAGAGTAAGATTATCCCTCCAGTCAGCATGTTCCGCTGGGGTTCTGTAGATGAAGCCTAAGAGGAACAGTTTGGATGTTTTAAACAGTAATTCTATCCATAGTGATTATATGATACTTCTTGAGCGAAGCGGCTCGATCACATTTAATAGATTGGTGAACATAACAATCCAACCTGTTTCTCCTGGCCTGGAGGGGTAGTTTCGAACTAAGTTATAACCAGGTAATATCAATTCCGTGTCAGACATAGTGTGTGTTAATCTTGTTTCCGCGGAACCAAATAAATACAAACGATCACCATGATTATATTGAAGATGCAACATGTCGCATAACATATTCATCAAACTGTTAGTGTTCAGAAATCCAGCCTTAAGAGAGAGAGAGAGAGAGAATGCGAATGCGAATGCGAATGCGAATCTTTTATTCAGATTAAGGCCAAAGCCCCATACTGAAGGGGTTTCATAAATGTAATACATGTCACGAAGAAAACGAATCAAAATGCAAACGATGAAATACCGTAAGTTAAGAAACAAACAAACAAACATAACCTCAAGATATTGCAGTCTGAATTCTCTTGTTTCCTTCATAAACATACTTAGCTAAATTCAATAGTGTGCTCTCATTACTTGTCGATAATAAGAGAATGAGTCTAAAGTTACATGGTTCTGTATAATATTTGGATTGGATAAGTTTTATTCTTAAATCACTCAGAGCAGGACAGCAAAACAAAAAATGTATTTCATCTTCTCTTGCTCTTTTACATAATCGACATGTTAGATCATTTTCAACAACATTGCTATATCTAAAACGATGGCAAGCAATGTCAGATACACCGAATCTGAATTTTGTCAGTGCACACCTAACGTATCTATTCATTTTAAACTTAATATAATGCTCTAATTTGTGCGTCGATTTAAATAATTTGTACTGAACAAATCTATCACTGTTATACATATGGTCATGCCAGTCCTGCCACCTGCAATCAATAATCCTCTGTTTAAAACAATTTAGAAATCCTGATATATTTTCAACACCTTGGTTATCCCAAACAAATCCAAACCCATATGAATTTAAACATTGTCGAACATTTGAAGCCCAAGTCCTCTTACCATTATTGTCTAACTTCAACAACATCCTGTAACCTTTATAGGGTATCCTGCATTCATCCATTCTCGTTAGTTTGAGCCAGTATTTTATACATTTCAAATAAGAATTTAGATAAACAGGATATCTTCCAAGTTCACCGTATACCAAATCATTGGGAGTTCTACTATCCACATTCAAAAAGCGCTTCAACGCATATAAGTGAACTTTCTCAATTAAGACACCTTTCTCAAAAGCCCATATTTCTGCTCCATACTGTAAGATTGGCTGCACCTGCGAATCGAATAATTTGACAAAAACACTGAATGAATTGCAGTCCAACTTATACAAAATATGAAGAATAACTATGACTGCCTTTTTCGCTCTATTTACTATATCTTGACAAGCAAACTCAAAACTAAGTTTGGTTGTAAAATAAATACCAAGATATTTATAAGCATTAACCACAGCAATTCCCTCACCTCCATATGTCCATCTTTCCGCCCGCCCCAAATATCCCCCTTTACGAAACACGACAATATTTGTCTTACTCATATTAACTTTTAATTCTAGTTTGTTTGCTGCAGAGTACAAATTATTAGTTGTCTCTGGAGACCGACCACTGATACTGCTAGTAAAATAATGTCATCAGCAAAAAGCAGCATAAACAATTCTAGAATGTCAAAAGTTACTCCATGTCGACCATTGTCAATTATTTCCAAGGCTAACTCATTAATAAATAGAGAAAATAATACTGGGCTACATACGTCGCCTTGTTTGACCCCACTTGTACACATGACATGCTCAGATAATTTTGCACCCGATCTTATTTTTGCTTTTTCCTCACAGTACATACTTTTTATGAAGCGATACAATTTACCTTTTATTCCATTTTTTAACAAAACAGGCCATAACAATCTTCGAGAAATTGAATCAAAAGCCTTCTCAAAGTCAACAAAAGCAACATATAACTTTTGATTATTTACAAATTGTTTCTGAACAGCAGCAAGCAGGGTAAATATATGATCAATTGTGGAAAACCCTCTTTTAAATCCCGCCTGATGTTCTCCAGTTATGTTATTTTGACTTACCCATTCATACAATCTACTATTAATAACAGAACTATAAATTTTGCTACAAATATTACTTAATGAAATACCTCTATAATTATTTACATTGTTAACCTCGCCCTTCTTAAATAAGGGTAAAATAATAGATTCTTTCCAGCTGTCAGGATAAGTGCCATTATCGAAAAGAAAGTTAAATAGTTTTACCAAGAAATTCAAAACAGACTCACCAGAATATTTGAAAAATTCGCCAATTAAACCATCAGGACCAGCCAGATTTTCCATTTTTCAATTTTCTAATGGCTAACAATACTTCTT
>JAFLJL010014699.1:35000-40000 GCA_018398815.1 Conus ventricosus | reverse complement strand
CATGTCATTCCACTTGCCGAAGTTCGACGATGGTCATCAGCAAAACACCAGTTTGACAACATTCAACACCCAAATCTTGTCAGGATCTGCATCACAACAACGGAAGGAGTCGACAGGGCAGTCCAGAATATCAACAAGTATCTCATTTCCATGCAAGCAAAGAAATGGTGGTGGCTGCTAGTGATGAGAGTTGGGAGTGGGTCGGTGGGTCCTCTAGGGGAAGGACTTGGAATATTTTCTCTATGAGAATTATGTTAAATTTTCCACCTCCACCCTCTCTCTTACTAGTGATGGAAGGAGTAACTTTCCGGTACTAGTCATCAAAGGAAATTTGCATTTGTTCCCGTGACTGTTAGAATACTCAATAGTGGCTCAGGTAGAAGTTTCCTTAGGCCTGTACTCTTAAAAGTACTTGTAGCTCCAAGAGAGAGATTTGGAGAGAAATTCAAACATTCAATATTGATTGAACAATAAAGGCTTGACACAAGTTAAGTGCACTTACATACATCAACTGTACTTGCTTACAGACTGGAAAGTTGTTAAAGTTTGTTTACAATGGATATGTTAAAGTTACTTTACTTGCATACTCTTTTACACCTCAGCTTCACTTGCTTACACCCAGGAAAGTAGTTAATGTTAGTAACAAGAGACATGTTATCACTGTTTCATCATTAAGTGAGGGAAAGTTCTGGATGAGCGGAATTGAAGTCCACTTGGAATATTATGACTTATCTAAAGTGGGAGAGAATAGTTGATCTGTATTTTGTCTGGTGACTGATCCTGCTGTGTAGACCTGTTGCTCTAGTGCTGGGCTGTGGTGTGTCTGCACACCCTGTCCTGCCCGGAGTTGGTAGCGTGGCCACGATATGTAGCGTACCCACAGTTACCAGGGTCCCAGTTCTGTGGTAAAGAGAACCTGGTCTGTATCTAAGTAGCTGAGAGTATGGCTTGTCGAGTTATCACACTTGCCCTCTACCTTTCAGAAAAGGTGTAAGAACTCATGAAGGAGTGGATGAGTATAATGGTTTTGCTATAATTATCATTCTTATGGTTTTGCTATAATTATCAATCTCTACTTTTGTTTAGAGGTTGAGTGGAGTCTACAAAATGTTAGGAGACAGTAATACAATACTAAACAATTTTAGTCAAATAACGCGTCAATGTTTTCTTATTGATTTAATTACATTAACTTGGAATACACTTAGCCCAAGTGCACATATGGTGTAGACTTAAAGTTATGCACTACCAACATTCCAGCAATCACCAGTATTCATAAATCAACTTAGCAGTTTTCACCCAGTACAGGCATTTTTTTCTGATCAAAGTTTATCATTCAGCTATCATCTGAACAAATAGAATTGTATACTGGTAAAAGTCAGATTGTACACAAAGAATGGTGGTCATATTGTTAACAAAGAATCTAAATTAACCATATGGTAATAGCTTTTACCACATGGTGGCAGACAAACTACTACAACAGAATCCTCATTCATCATTTTGATAAATGTCACCAAGTATTGGCACAACGTTACACTGCTAACCCACATGGCTTACATACAGTCAATGCATAGATTAAAAATGTAGAAACATAGTTTCAACATACATTTCTGGGATAATAGAGAAACTTAGACTCGGAGATAAAGTAGATCAAGATAAGCATTCACTGTCTCTCTCTGTTTGGCCCTTCTCTTTATTTTTGGTGTTTCACCTACAGCTGGTCTGAGGAACAGTGAATGTCAGAGACTACATGTCTCTTATATGTATTATAAACTGTCAAATCAGGTTTCTGATCTGGCTGACAGGGTGTCAATCAAGACACTGAAAGGCAGAGGGGGAGGGCTTTGTTCCTCTCACTACTCACCATGGATTGGACTATGGTGGATGGTGGATATGGAAGGGGGGGAGATACGTTTGCTACATTAGGGAGAGATGGAAGGGGAGAAAGGGGGTGGTGGCATAGATTGGAAATCTATACTGCCATGTGTGGCTCATTTTTAACAACATAAATATTCCCACAAGTGCTGAACACAGGCAAACATAATCACCATAGTAAATCATGTCTGTTCAACCACTTCAGGCATGAACATCTATTTCACTACTATTCTTTAGTGGTGAAGAGAACGAAAACATTCTTGAATAACATCATCAAGCTGAGTAAGGTACTTAAAAAGCAACCTCAAACATTGATAGTTGTTACTGATTATTTCTTTTTCCTGACATCAGATGCATCTGCAACATTATTAGCCAATAGAGATATTAACATATTAGCTTCAGAGGATACCAAACTATATAGGCTATGATTTTTTGTAGCAATGATGTTGAAAAGTTGAGACTTTCCTCTGACATCATTATGAACTGTACAATGGAATACAAAATGATCTTCATTTTCTCTCACACCATCTCTACACATTACACACAAGTCATCTATAGTGCCTACAGGATTAAACCATCTTTTGCTTGCATTCAGTCCAAGTGTCCTACTTCTGAATCTAGCGAACGTGTCCCTATGCCATTTATTAGTAACTACAATCAGAATGTTTTCTGGTTGTAAGATACTTTTAAAAGAATATTGTCTTCCATCATGGAATGCCAGTTTTGTTTATAGCACGATATTAGACGGTCGTTAAATTCCCACATGAATGTTCTTTTATCACCAACCCCCTGACTGAACCATGCTTCACCAAACACCCTTTTACTGTCAAGACCCAATTTACAGTAGCAGCCCAGTTGCTCTTTCCTAACTTAAACTGATGCAATAACATATTGCATGCTTGTTTACATAACCTGCTTGGATGTAGCTGGGTAAGTTTTAAACACTATTCAACGCATTTTCCAAAAGATCGAATATACAAGGGATATATTCCAGTATCACTGTATGCCATTGTATTTAATGAATGCAATATATTTCTGCTGCATATGTTAACAAAGGTTCTATTTGTCTATCAAATAAATTTCAAAATAAAGGTGGATCAATGCATTTTCTTTTTTTTCAAAGCTCCCAGGATCTCTATAACGTTCCCTTTCCTATGCATTTCAGACAATCCACAATGTGAATGTGACCTCATTGTAAAAAGCATTTTAAGGTATTTGCTTGTATTGGTTATGGTTACTTCAGCATTAGAATAATACCATTTTGTTCCCTTTCCTATGCATTTCAGACAATCCACAATGTGAATGTGACCTCATTGTAAAAAGCATTTTAAGGTATTTGCTTGTATTGGTTATGGTTACTTCAGCATTAGAATAATACCATTTCTCATTTTGACAAGTAACCCATGTATGCGAAATATAATGATGTTTATCTCATTTAGATTAACAGTAAATTCCAATCTCTTTTACAAAAGTGAACCACCTATGCGAAATATAATTATATTTTCTTATCTAAATTAACAGTAAATTGCAATATCTCTGTCTCTTACTTTTAATATTCAAGCTGATTCTGTAAACCAACAGCAGTGGTAGAGACTAAAATGACATCGTCAGCAACTGCAACATGAATAGTTCAACAGCTCCAGGGATCATCTGTACACCATGCCTACCTTTTCATGACAATTTAAAGGCTAACTCATTTATATAAAAAAATGCAAATAAACGTGGATTCAAAACGCAGCCTTGTTTTACACCTCCGTGGACAAAAAAAGAATTTAGAATAAACTCTTTTTTCACTTACACAAGCAGGTGACCAATTTGTATATTCCATGAAGCGCCATATACACTTTTCCACTGACACCAGCTTTTCTCAAGACATGCCATTACACGTTTCTATTAATCAAGTCAAACACGTTTTTTTTAAGTCCACAAAAGGACATAACGTTCTTCTTGAACAACTTTTGTACCAATACATACAGAGTAAAAGAAAAAAAAGGTCTATAGTGCTGTGACCTGCTTTCAAACCTGCTTGCTCAAAATATGAGTGTAAACTTTACTAAATGCGCTAAGAAATGCTACACTGATGTAGTTATCTGGGGTATTTGCATCTCATTTTTTTTTAATAAATCGGTGGCAATAATTGAGTTCGATCATTCCATTGGAATGTCCCACAGTCAACTAATTTCTTAAATATGAAACCAAAATTCTAGAACAGATTTGTCTACATGTTTTAACATATCACTAAATACCTTATCTGATTCAGTTACTTATACCCATTTTTGAGATGCGTAACACTCCATTTCACTTCTTCTGTTGTTATTGGATCATTAAATAAAGATTCATCCAACATTTTTTCCAACTTCAACGTCTTCTATATATGTGACATCATATTCATTCTTAAATGATCTGAGTACACTAGAAAAAAAATGATCATATCACTGTGTGAAGTTATCTCATTATAGATAATAGCCTTTCTGTTAATTGACCTGATTGTCATCCAAACAACCTTTGATCGTTCATTATCTGTTTAAATTCTGCAGCTTGTATTCAGCAAATGCCTTCTTGTTTTCTTTCCTTAGTTCAATGTATGTTTCCTCTCTGCAATATAAGTGTTCTTCTTCTCAATCTATCATTTGACTGTTCTAGCTCTCTGACTGTTGTTATCGTCTCTTGACAAACTGTTTGTGTCGCATTCATCATCAAACAATTCATTATTTTTTTATCCTACCTGCCATTCTAATCATATATGCAGCAGCTCCATATAAGGCATTCAAAAAAAAACATCAACACTTTTTTTCACAGCATTAACCAAAAATATGTGATTGTGGCAATATACTCTTTAAATTCGTCAGAATTTAACACGTCTTTAACATCTGTACGTTTTCATCTGACCATATTACTTGCTCTTCACTGATGGTGGTATGGATTGCATATCTTTTCTGAGTGGACATTGTTTCTATATAAATCTGCACTGGTAAATCCCATGAAAAAAGATTATCATTCACTTTCAAATTGCAGAAAGAAGCTATTTCTCTTGACACCAAAAAGTAACCAACAACACTACATCCATGTGGAGATGCAAAAGTAAATTCTTCTTACTGCATTAGTTCCACATGAACTATTTACAATCA
>JAFLJL010014699.1:0-30000 GCA_018398815.1 Conus ventricosus | reverse complement strand
AAGAAGGAAAATCAAACGTTTTTCTTTTTTGTTTTGACCCGTTGTTTTTGGGCCGATAAAACTTTTTTTTTTTTCTTTGGGGTTTTGTTTTTTTTGTTTTTTGGGGGTTTGTTTTTTTGGGGGGGGGGGTTTTTTTGCAGGGAAAACCGGGGTTTTTTGGATTTTTTTGGGATTAAAAGGGAAAAAGGTAATGAAACCTTTCCGGTCCTTTGTTTTCTTTGGGGAAACAAGGGTGTACACCAAAAAAACTTTTGCGTTTTGGCGCACCGGGGTTTCTTTTCCTGTTGGTTTTAAGTCCCTTTGGGAAAAAAAATGCAAGAAAACAGTTTTTTTCCTGTTTCCCAATTTGAACGGGTTTGTTCGTGATCTCTTTAAAAAATAAGACCATCAGTTTTTCATCTTGGGCTGTACTTTTTCATTTCCAGGCGCCATTGTGTGGAACTGACATTGGCATTTTTTAAATAAACCAACCCCCCCCTTTTTTCCATTTGGGGTGCCCAAAAAGGGAAAAAAGGGCCGGGGGTTTGTCCCTTTCTCTAACACCGTATTTTTTTTTTTTATTTTTTTTTTTTTTTTGGGGTTTTTATTTTTTTTGTTTTTTTTTTTGGGTTTTTTTTTTTTTTTTTGTTTTTTTGGGTTTTTAATTTTTTTTTTTTTTTTAAATTTTTTTTAAAAATTTTTTTTTTTTTTTTCTTTTTTTTTTTTTTTGTTGGGCTTGCCATGAACTTATTTTTTTGGGCAGCAGGCTCACCAACCCCGGTTTTCAAGTGGTCTTCGCCCCGTGGGTCAAAAATTTTTCCTGAAACTGCTCCAAGAGTTTCTTTGTCCAGTTTGTGTCCCAGATTTGGTTTTCGAACAGTTTCCTGTAAACAGGAAGGGATCTCTAAAGAGGAATCTTAGATTGTCATGAAAGTGATTTTCTGTGCCCATAAAGGGGAATTTGGAACATGTTTTTGATGAAATGATGTTGGAAAAATGGATAAATTTTTTTGGTGAATATTTCATTTGGGGTGTGGGACCACGCTGTTGGTCGTGTGTGAAATAATCAAATAGGTGTGACACCCGTTTTTTGAGCATGATTAGTTAGGACCGAGGTTTGAAATAATGATGAAGCCACTTTTTTTGGGTGAATAAAAATTTTTTGAACAGACCGGGGGAGGGTTTGACAAGGCAGACCCCAGATTCTTCTATTTAACCCTTGTGGGGTTAAGGGAACTTAAACTCTCTTATCGTCTGCTTGTTATGCCTTTAGGCAAAAAAAAACCCTTTGGGGAGTTGTGAAAAGTAAGACTTGGAGCCCCTGTGGCCGTGAGGGGTCAGAATGTCCTGTGACCGCCTGTTAGGGTCAAAGTGAAATTTGCAGGCGAATTGCGGGGGGCCTTTAATTTGTGCTTGTTCCCTAGGACACCTCAGGTCCGAGCCTAGAGCGGCGCCTCACCTGAACAGTCTGGAAAAGACCGTTTTTTTACCCGAAGTCATAGTGTTGGAAAAGAATGAAAGGGGAAAAAAAGAAAGTTTTTGTCATGCATGTCATAAAATATTGATTTGATTTAGTATTATTTATTTTGATTTCATAATTTTACTGAAAGGGGGGTTTAAAAACAAGTTTTTGGGCTGTTGTGTTTCTTTTTAATACAGGGGTGTGCGTGTCGGGGTTGCTGCGATTGTGGCCCGGGGGGGCGAAGCAGTTGGGCAGTGGGGACCCCCCCATTTTTAAAACCCCCTAGTTTTGAAAAGTGAACCCTCAAAAAAATTTAATGACAATTTTCCCGAAATTTTGATTACTTGAAGGTTAGGAAAAATACTGATTTGTGCTCCCCTTTCTCACATTCAAAAGAATTATTTCATTTTTTAAAAATTGTTTAAATAATTTCCTTCATAATTTTGATATTTATTTTGTGGTTGTTTTTTGATAGAAATTTTTTTCATGTATTTAGAATTTTTCCCTCCATTTCCAGGGGGGTGCATCAAAATACTACCCAAGCGCCCGTCGTTTGTCTTTTTTGTGCCTTACTATTTTGACTTTTCATTTTTTGGTTTTCAGTTTCCATTTATTAATATTTTTCGCCTTTCCTGTAAACGCTATCTCATTTTAAAAAATTTGGGATATTTGCTTTTACTTACTTCGGGTTTTTTTTATTAGCGTGTTAAATGTCCCCTTTCTTTTGATGTTGTAGGGGTTTCGTCCGGGATTTTTTCCGGGGGGAAATTTTTGTGCTTTCTGGGACATTTTGGATTACCTTGGTAAACAACCTATTCCACTTTGATTTTTAAAAGCGTTTTTCTTTTTTGGGTCTTTCGAAACCTTTCTCCCCCTTTTTTTTCGAGCGATTTTCAAATTTTAATTTCCCTTTTTTTTTTCCCCCTTTTTATTAATTTTCCCAGCTTAGGAAAAGAGGGGGATACACAAAAATCATAGTATAAACTGTGAAAGTTCTTTTCTGTCCCGTGATTTTTTCGTTTCAGTTTTTTACACTTTTTAAGTTTGCCCCACTCGAATAAATGATTTGTGTCGACGAATTTGTGCAAACCCGATTTTTTATCCTTCGATTTTAGTATTGACTTTTATTTGGGAAACTTTTAAACCCTTAACCCCCTTTTTTTTGTTTGGTGCTGAGTGTTCTAAAACACCAATTTTAAAAATTTTCCGATTAAACTGTCGGGGGTGAATCTGTCCCAAAAATATGTTTTTTCCCTATAAAGTTGGACGAAATACTTTAATTCGACGTCTTTAGCCCAAGGCAGGGTTGGGGTTTTTTGAATGGGTTTTAATTTCTTACATTTAACCCCATTGAAGATCGTGCTATACAAACAAAGAGGAAGAGAAAAAAGAAGCAGAAAGAAAAAAAAAAAAATTAGAAGGGGTGTTTTGGGAAAAAAAAAAAATGTTGCATTCAAAGGGTTGAATTGCCCCGGCTTTAATTAGAAGGGAAAAGCAAATAGAAAATTTAAATTTTAAAAAAAGCGCGTGCAGGAAGCCACCGAAAACCCTTCTGGTGTTTGGGGTTCATAATGGACATCCGCTTTAAAACTTTTACATCCCCAAACTTCCCCCATTTTAGAAAATCGTGAGAAATTTGATTCTTTTTTTTTACGTTTGAAAAAACCAAGTGTCATGTGACCTGGTACCTTGTTTTCGAAGGGGAAAAAAGTATCCAAATGATCATTTTTTAAAAGATTTTGTTTCAATTTTTCTCCACAAAGTCCAAGACACCACAATACCCGGGGGGTCGTGGAACTGTTCCCTGCACACCTGGCCAAGCTTCTTTCTTGTGCCATATCTTGCGTCGTGACAAAACTTGAGGGGAAGATCCAAAGGGGAACATCAAAAAAGATTCAATGTACAAAGAGGGGGTTCGTGAAAATTTTCTTCCCTTTAGCCCGAAAAAGGAGAACGTTTGCTCCATTTCTAACGGGACCCGCATTTTTTTGAACGGGGATTGATTTGTCCGATACAAAAAAAAATCTTTTGATGGTTTTTTCGTGACTGTTACTTTTTGTGAAGCAAAGCCCCAAGGTGTCTAAGGATTTTGCGTTTTTTTTCAAGAACGATTTTTAAAATGCGAAGAAATTGCAAACCGCTCTCAATACGCGCTGCTCATCCGGGGAAGCATTCGGGAAAAAAACCCAAAGGGCGTATTTGAGCAAACGTTGCTTCTCCCGGACAATTTTTCCGGAAATCAAATTTCTCAGCAGACAGAATGCTTCCAAGGACATTTTAAAATTTTTTTCAGGAGGGGCGCATGACCAAACCCAATTTGTCCTGCGGTTCCTTTCACTTTTCCCCCAGGAATTCTTTTCCCCCGACGTCCGGGTCGGTCATTGACCAGGTCGTGGGCGTGGGGGGCGATTTTGGGGTTGCGATATTCATTTGCTGCTCGTGGGTGCAAATTTCATAAACGTTTTTGGTGTCCATTGTTAAAAAAAACCCCATGAAACAAGCAAAGTTTTCTAGCACACCAAATAAAACCCCCCAAACAAGATACCCAGCATGTAAGGTTTCCGGTGATGTCAAGGGGCTTTAACTGAATCCATACTGTCAATGGATTTTTTGGGCCCCTTACGAAGACACTGGGACCCTGATGGGTCCAAAGGGTTTGGTAATGAAGGACGTACCAAGTTAAAAACAGGGCTGGGGGTTTTTTTTTTGGGGGGAAATAAATTTTTCCCCTTTTCATGTGTCTTTTTGTACCCCCTTTTTACACAGGTGAGAAAACCGCTTGTGTTATTGATGCACCAGTCACTGATTTTTTTTTGGGGGGAATCTAATGGTGTTTTAAATCTTTAGCGGTCTGTGGCTTTTTGTGCCAGTACAAACCACCCGGGTGCAAGTAAAAAGGGGCGGGCCAAAACCTTTTCATGTACCTCCAGCCCAAATTGGTGTCCCGAAAAGGTGAAAACCCCAGGAACTGATTCCCGCTTTAACCCCCTTTTTTTCAGAAGTCGTTTTCTGCGGCCCGAGCGGGGGGATGGTTTTTTATTTGCGAAGGGAAATTTTGTTCGTTTTGTCCCTAGAGATGGCATGTTGTGGGAAAAAAGTGTTGTTCCCATGCCTTTGCGTGACACAGGTTTCAGACTGCACAGATTCCATGTTTTAGGACACTGTGGGGGGTAGAAAAGTACTCTTCAAGTGTGTTGTCCTCGTTCTTTTGGCCCCGTGTCAGTGCACTGTTCTGAAAAAAAGGGTCATCAGTGGTTTTTGTCAAAAGACGATCCAAAAGGTGTGTCCAGTGCCCCTTACGCACATGCCAGTCATTACTGAACCCTTCAGTCGTTTGCATTGACTGGGGGGAGTTTGAGTGTCAAATTTGGGGGTCGGTATTTTACTGGAATGTTGCCACCCCGGACCCCGAGCGGGGCCCCCCAAAGAAGAAGATACTATACGTGCAGAAGCGTTACTCTCAATCTTTTCAAAGGATGGTTTCCCGACAAAATTTTGTCTACTGTGGATCAAGGGTTTTGTCAACCTCTTTTTGGAAATTTTTTTGGGTTTTCTTTCTATTTCTTTATGTATTTCAACTCCCTACCCCTCAATACAAGGGCTCGTTGAGAGATTTAAAGGGCCCGGTTTTCTTTTTATCTCTCATGTATTACAAACCCCCATCACCCCCTCCAAAGGTCTGTTGAGAGATTTAATGGGCGTAAAAACCCCTCTGAAAAGGATATGGAGAGACCATCTGATTTTAGCAGGTACAATCCGCTTTACGTTTTGCTACAGTGAATTCCAAATGAAAGTACAGGTTTTTTACCCTTTTAAACGTTTTTTGGGCTTTACCCAGATTTCCCATTGCCTTATTTTCTAAGCTGGTCGGATCCAGTTTACCCCGAGGAAAAGAAGTGTTTTATTTTGTTTTCACCTTAAAACAGAATTAGTTATACACACCGTATTGTCGGAAAATGCAACAAAAGGGCCACAACTCATCAACATATGCGACCGGGCGATGGTTCATTTTCTGTGGGGGACCCTGTTTGGGGTGTTGCTAACGGTGAAAAAAACAAATGCGTGTTATTTTTGGGAAAGGGGGCCCTATGCATTCTTGGAAAATTTCTGAGTTAAAAGCAAAATTGACAGAATGCGGTTCAAAAGGGGTTTTCCCCATCATATGCTGAAAATTTTTCGACAGGTCAAATTTTTCACAACAAAACAAGCAAGAAAAATTTTACTTGATGTGATTCTGTATCTGCCCTGAACTATGACATTGCGACTATTACCAGTGGGAAAGTGGACTACTTCCAAATCTGATGTTCATTTTTAAAAACTTGAACATGTTTGGGGTCGTGATGGACCCATGTTTTCAGAACCTCGGGGTGGGAGAAACACATGAGGAAAATCTGACCAACTCAGGCAACACAATTTTAGTGAATTTTACATTTTTCAAGGGTGTTCTCCAGAAAACCTGGAAAAACGTGGAGGGAAGGCATAAAACTCGTTTACCCGGGGATTCCTGTGTGGCAGATCATACCTTTTAGCCTTTGCTAAGAAGCAGGTGATTGAAAGAGACTACAGGTGATGTTGATCTGGGGGTAAATGAAAACCCACTTCCCCCCAAAATTTGCTGTTGCTTAGTATCCAAAAAAGATGGTTCAGTGAGTTTTGTGTCGATTATACAGACTGAACAAAATCACATTTTTTTTTTTAAATTTTAAACCAATACTGAGTTGAGGATTTGTTTTTGCCATTGTCCAGACCCAAAGGGCTGTCGCTTGTTTCATTGGTCTCTGATGAACCGGAAGTTGTTTTAAAGTTGAAAACCCTTTTTTGGTATCCAAGTCTTTGGTGGACCTTTTTCTAGGCGTAAAAAGAAGGCAGGCAAAGAAACTGAAAAAAAGTAAAAACTATGCTAATTCATATTATGTGTGCAAAGTTTATAAACATAACATGCTGTTGTTCTTCTTTTGCTGTGTGTATGTATGTGACATTCATTCATAAGCTCGGTCATTTTCATTAAGAAAATGACGCAATCGATACATGACGTCTATTCGCTCTGCACTTGTCTTATATTTCTATCTCCAAACGACAAAACTAATTGTCAGTTTTTGCTTTAAGGCAGTAAGTTTATAATTTCAAACGCTGTGTAGACTTGTATTTGTATTAATAATAAAATAATTTACAATCGTAGGGCATGGAAAGCCATGGCACTGACCAATCGCAGTTATCCAAGTGTCAGTGGTTTCTCCGTCCGCGCATGTGCAGTAAGTATTGACCGTTGCATCGTACGATCTTGATCAACCCGTCGACGTGGAATTGGCTCCGCAAGAAAGGTCAAATTATTCGAAGAGCAAGAAACCTTTTGAAGGTATCAGTCGAGGCCGGACTGAAGGGGCACTACAGGGCGTTCGACGACACCCACAACCTTTACGGGGAAGGGCATAAACGAGTCTCTATCGTTCCGTGGGCGAGTCTGATAGCTGTAGTCAAAGAAGGCTGTGTTGAGGTTAAATAGGTCTAAATCATTTTTTTCGTGCAGCGCAACAAAATTTATTTCAATATAATCGTATTAAGGCACATTTACCGGTTCAATAATATTTTGTGCGCGCGATCATTTAAAATGCTCTGAATTAAATATTTCAGGTTTACCAGTCAACACTATGATTGATCGTATGAGCTGTCATTTTCATCTGTTTGCTCTCATCATGTCGTGTTGCCATGTACTAACCCATATTATGTAAATTCTATTTCAGCTCACCGTTGTATGCAACCATATTTAGAAGATGTGATATTTGTGTGAATGCAGATTTATTATTTAAAGAATCGTAAACGAGTTCAAATTATGAACGAAGCATTTTCTCGGATCTAAGTGATCTGTGTAACATCAAGATTGACGCCATTTGATTTAATCTGTTCAAGGATTAAATATAATTGTAATTCATCAGCATTAAGCCTTGGCGAATAACTCAGTCAAGGCAGATTGGGATATTCGTATACATTTTCCTTCTTTGTTAACGAGTTTTAATCGTAAAGCAATTTTTGAAGGAAATCAATTGTAAATGATAGAGCAAGCTAGTGCAATTGTAAAGTGTGTTTAGAGCGTGTAATGGGTGGATTAGTGATGTGCCACTATAGTGCAAGATCTAAGCGATTGTTATCTTGCAGGTTCTACTTCTTCTGCTACTACTCCTACTCCTACTTGTACTCCTACTCTTCCCTTTTCATCCATCCTGATCATCTCCGCATCTCTATCTTCACCTTCGTCACACATCTTAATCCCACTACATCCTTCGTCGAGAGGAACGTGCTGGTGTGTCAACCTTGCCGGGATCTGGAAGTGAACTGTGAACGTCAGCGGAACTCCGGAACGCTACACGATTCTGTGAAGCTGAGTGGCAATCACATAAACACATCCCTCCACATTCAAGCACGCTACAACACACTCAGACATTTTTTTTTTGTATATTTTCTTGTGCATAACTATATTCTGTGTGTATTCTCCGGAAGATTTTTTTTGTAGCACGAGCGGACAATCGATATATTTGTGCTACTGCAAGAAGCGAAGTGAAGAAGGACAGAGACTTTGTTGTTTACAAGTGTATGTGTATGATTAATTTCTTTGTGTGTAATTCATTTCATAGGGAACAAACGGACATCAGCATTCAAAGCAACAATACGACATATTCACTGCAGATCATCTCATCTTTATTCATACTTTATTAAATTCAGTTGTTGTTATCAAAATCAAACCTCTTATTCCATCTGTAGAAAGAAAGTGAAGGGTGTGGACGAAAGTTTGACTTTCCTACAACGGTCTATCGTTCTTGCCTGAGCATTCAACCATCATTTATGAATGGGGTCTTATTAAAAACGTCACAATGTATATGATGATAATGCTTCTTGACGCATGGAATATTGATATGTCTGTGTTACTTTGAAATAATTGACATTGGGTATTTACTGCGGGCTGTAGTTATGTCTTTGGGGGAAAATGCATGTTGCTTTTGGCTTTTTTTTTCATCATGAATATGTATTCTGGACTGATATATGTCTGGAACCTTAATGTGGTATTTCATTTTAATGCACATGTACTGAGAATGTAATACTGTTCTTGTTTTTTTTTTTCAAATTATTGATGATAATAAATTAGATAATGATGCTACTTCTGTGGAAAAAAAATCATGAATCATTTTTTTTTCATCGGAAGGTGGGGGGTGTCATGACTAGTGATTCCATGTGTCACCGAGAGCACGCGAACGCGGTGTGTGACAGATGTTTTTTTTTTTGTTTTTGTTTTTTTTTTCTTTTTGCTCCTTCTCCTTCTCCTTCTGTTTGCTGAGGGCACCGTGTTGTGTTTTCAGAACAGACATGAGGAGGTTCTTCAGTGTTAGCTGTTTCATTCCACTGGCATCCATACAGGTTCCGTGTGCAATGTTCCGAGCGTGCGTCGTTGTATTCCAGTGTGTTCTTTCAGCGTGGATGTCCTTGGCACTGTGGTTTGAGTCCTAGTCTTGGTTTTCCGACGTCTTATTCTGCTGGCGCAGAGTGCTGCTGTTAGTTCACAAGAGTCTACACACGGTCCTTTTCAGTTATATGAATGTTCATGCCTCGCTCAGCAGTGATTTTCTCTCCACAGACACACGGGAATTCCCATTCTATTTGCTCATTGCTCAGGGTCAATTGTGTGTTTCCAGTGTGTCTGGGTTCGCAATGATGGCTTTTTTTAATCCCCCTCCCCCGCCCCCAGGTGAATCCTGGGCGCAAATGTCAATTTTGGTACAAGAAACAAAATTGAGAAAGGCAAGGTAGGAAACCAGCCACAGAGCCTATAGATCGTGTCTTTCCCAGTGTCGTCTGGTTCTTCCCGGATGGTCCATGGACTATTCAGTGATCTAACCATGTGTCAGTAGGGAAAAAACACCCATGTAGTGCTTGACACCAGAAAGTACACAAAGAAAATTCAGACACATGTGTCGGCTCTGAACTCGAGGTATTCTAAGGAAGCAGGGCCACATTTGGGTCTTCACTCCTAGATGACATTATGCTGCCGGCTGTTTTCTTCCCTGTCACAATCGGGATATGAGTCCGCAACTTTTGACAGACTGGATGTTTTAAGGAGTGTCTTTATAGACGATATCTTGTGCTTTTTTGTCCGCCGAGACGGCCAAGACCATCTAGTCATCCTGGGATCGGGGGTGAATGCGTAGATGGCTGGTCAGGCCGATCTGCGCCAGAAAAATATCTATCACAGCACGGACGGGGGCTGGTGGCAGCAGCTGGAGATCTGTTGACACTGGTCTTCCTGATCATCCTGCGCTGCTCAGCTCCAGCAATTCTGTTGCTTTCACAGGTCTCTTCACAATTGCGGACAGCTGATCGCCACCCATCTCTGTCCTGGGCAGTCTGCTCCCATGTTGTGTGGCTGATGTTGAAGGCCTTCAGGGAGGATTTGAGGCTGTTTTTGAAACGCTTCCTCTGGGCTCCACGAGAGCGTTTGCCTTGTAGCAGTTCGCCAAACAATAGTTTCTTTGGCACCCGATGGTCTGCCATGCGAGCTACGTGACCTACCCAGCAAGGCTTTTTTTTTTTTTTTTTTTGGGGGGGGGGGGGGGGGGGGCCCAACCAGAGCGCGTGCAATTCCCACAGTGATCACTTATTTTGATTGTCACCACTTTTTCTTCTCCCTCATCATTTCCCTCTACCCCCCCCCCCCCCCTTCCTGCCTCTCCCTCTCTCTGTCCATCTCCCCCCTCCCCTTCTCTCTCGCTCCCACCCTCCCCTCACTGCCACCCCGTCCTCATCTCCCCTTCCTCTCTTCCTCTCGCTCCAACTCCCCCCTCCCCTCACTTTTCACCTCTCTCCCACCTTCTTCTCATCTCCCTCTCTCCACATCTGTCTGTCTCTCTCGCTTATTTTCTACCACCACTTTTCCTTATCTTACTGTCTTCTATTCAAATAGGGGCAAGGCGAAACAAGGAGTCGGCAAAGGGCACATCAAACAATCAAACAGAATCAATGTGTAAATATTGCATGCGCTCCAGTTATTCCTCCTTTGCCCCCACAGTCGGGGTCCTCCTCCTCTTATTTTTCCCCTCTTTTCCCCCCTTATTTAATCATTTCTTTCCTTTTTGTAGGCAACATTTTATCACTTGAACATTCTGATAGGTACATATACAATGACATATACACAAAGAAAACAGTTAAGCACCCCCTTATATTTTCAACTGTCAGAATTGACAACAACAATATATTACCCCAAAATTTTTAATTTTGTCAAGAATGGTGTGTCATTAAAAGGATAAAACCAGTCAGGCGTGTATGTGAAGCATAGTCATGGTGTGGCATGCACGTGCATTACGGTTTTTGAAATTTTTAAAATTGAGGTTTGGTGAGCCATCCAGTTTAGCAATCACAGTTAGTTTTAAGAAAAGATATTTTTTGCAAAGAAATATGGTGCGAAGGAGGATAGCAGAGGCCAAACGATGGCAAATGATTGGCATGCATCCCACTGGAATGTCCTTCAAAGCAATCGGGCGTCAATTGGGCTTCCACTACACTGTCATCAGCCAGCTGGTGAGAAAACACCAGCAAACCAACCATGTGCAGGACCGCCCACGATTTGGCCGACCACATGCAACGTCACAGCGCGAAGACAGGGCTCTACTTCGCATGATACGCCATGAGCCATGAACCACAAGTGTCACGACCGACCCCTGGAGGTCTGCCCTGACAGGATCGGTCTAGGTGGGAGTGAAGGGAGTGACTGACCTCACACGCCTCGCAAGAGACCACACAAGAAAGATTACAATACAATACACATTTATTCACACCAACACACACATAGTCACAAATAAGCATTCCAACACACACAACATGCACATAGTCACAAACAAGCATTTCAACGCACACAACATAACCATAATCATAAATAAGCATTTCCAACACACGTTCCTTTTTTGTGCTTCATGTGGTTCCCTTTTACCCCTGCCTCTCCAAAGTCCACTGAGAGTACCGTGTCGAATCAGGTGCCCCCAAACCGGGTCTGTTCTTGAACAGAGTCTTTCAATGCCGACACCCTTGACACACACACACACACACACACCCAAATTGCACGACACAGAGCTAACCACACTGGTCACATGAGCTGTAGGAAGTCCGAGGACAGTGGAGAACGCATCCCGTGGGACGAGGATTTGTCGCTGAAGGTCCCGGACAAGGGTTAATACCATCCTGCAAGGTCCACGTGCTTCTCACACTGCGTGGTCCCAACAGCGCAAGCTTCGGGTGAAGCCCCCGGGAGGAGAGAAAAAACGGAAGGAACTGGAAGGAAAGAAGGGTACTAGAACCCGCAGTCAGTACGGTCTGAAATATGCTGTTAAATCCTAACAGCCACTCGCATGAAGGGCGAGGGGAGGTGTTTTGCTGAATACATTAGTAACACCAGCACAACACAGACCTGAGCATAACACAGTAAACAAACCAAATGAGGAATGTTCGCTAAAGGTCTCCTCACACGAAGCAAGTAAGAGATTACATTAACAGGCTAAACAAACGATAGCAATTTATATCTTCATCCTTCCCTCACTCACGTTCAACATTTTCCTTTCTTAGGAACTGAACTAATACAGCAACCACTGGTTTATAACTGCCACACATTTGCAAATAATAATAATTCAATGGCACAATTATCCCCACATTTTATAGCAACATTTCAAAATGACACAATTCTCCAACCACGCATGCAAACGATTAATCATGCTTTACGCACGCTCGCAAACATAAAAACTCGTTCCCCTTGCACACACAAACAGACGGTGGCCGAAGAAATAAGAGACCGGTGATTGTGACAGGGGCGGACGAGCGAGACCAAGCAAGTTCAACCTAAATCACCAGGTTCTCCCCCATCCCCACCGACTACCGCATCACCAGATGCATTGAAAGGAGAAAGAATTTTGGATAAAATTTGAATGGCGAGGTTAAAGATTGAATTAACCAGAGAAAAGTGGTCTCAAACAATTTTCTTTTATAATTTTGAAAACAAAAGGAAATTGCGCAAAAGAGAAGAATTAGCCGGAAAACAACAAAAAAAAACAAACAAACCACGAAACTGATGCTTACCAGCTACCGTGGGTGACCAAAAGTGGGGGGTCAAACACTCTCTGCCTCTGTCCAGTCGAGAGGACCAGCAGACAGATGCGGAAAAGAGATGACGTCCTCCCCTACAGGCCGACTGTAGGAATGAAGGTCCCGACCGTAACCTTGGGACGATTTTGGGTAGGGGAACCCAAAAAACCAGAGCAGGTGCTCCAGGGACTTCTTCCGCTCGAGTGAAGAGAAAACCCTCCTAACCGATGGCAGCCAACATGCCACCCTACGTCACAGAGTGGATACCTTTAAGCCCAAGAGGAATGCTGCACGTGCGGCAGGTTTAAAAAAACAGGTGAGAGGCAGATAGAGACAGCCAGTACAAGAGAAAAGTGCCAGCCACCGTGAACTGCAGGATGAATTGCACGGGCAGTGAAATTAGAGGAGGGGAAGAGAGAAAAGAGAGAGAGAGAGAGGAGAGAAGGAGAGAGAGAGAGAGAGAGAGAGAGAGAGAGAGAGAAGAAATCCCAACCCGAGCTGAGCTACTTAAGGTGCAACCCCACCACAAGCCACATTAAGGGACGGATACATGACAACAACCAAAAGACAATAAATAAATGAATAATTCCACCACCTAGATGGTCAGCCGTCATAGGACGTGACAAACTCGTGACAACAAGCACAGCTTGAAACGACAGTGGATGCCTAACAGACAAATTTCCACAAGAACAGTGCCCGAACCGCTTAAAAGCCCCCGGATATAAGGCGAGGAGGTTGTTGACTGACAACCACAAAAGACGGCGTTTGGACTGTGTCTCGCTCGGCGGGGGGGGGAACTTGAGGAAAATGGAGAAAGATACACTGGTCGGACGAAAGCCGATTCCTGCTGCACGTCACTGATGGAAGATCAAGGTTTGGGAGACGACCAAATACAGCCTATGCGCCAGGAAAAAGGCAACTGTTTCCTCACGGTGGCGGTTCCATAATGGTCTGGAGGGTGCCTCTCACACGACTGCAAGCTGGATTTGATTACCATTCGAGGAACCCTCACAGGCAGACGGTTCATCCGAGATGTCCTTGAGCCCGGGCGTTGTGCCCCCTTTGACAAAACCACCCACTTGCCACCTGACCAGTGTACATGGATGACAATGCCAGGCCTCATCGTGCTTTACGCAGTAACAGGCTTTCTCCAGCAAGAAGCCGTGCAGACCCTGCATGGCTGCCATGAGCCCCGACCTCAATCCACTGGAGCACATCTGGGACATGATTGGCCGTCGTCTGCAGACTTGGACCCTCCTCCACAAAATCTGCATCAAGTGGAAGCTGCACTGCATCAGGAGTGGCAGCAACTGACGATGCAACAGATCCGGCGACTGACTGGAGGGATTCGACGCAGGTTGAGGCGGTCATCCAGGCTCAGGGCGGATTCACACGCCACTGAACATTTTTCATTTTCTTGCTTATGGAGATTCATGGCAATGTTTTCAAATAAAATTGCCACTTTGATTAAGCACTATGATTTTGTAATGATCATACTTTTCATGGGTATTTTTTTTTCATGGGAAAATGTCATTGATCTTTTTTTAGCAATACCACATTCTGTTTATGATTTTGTATATCATTTGTTGTGTTTTCATGTTGTCAATATCTTTAATTTAATAAAAACAAAACAAAAATGTTCCACATTAAACAGTTTAGGACAAAAAAGATTTTCAGTTTCTCCAAACTAAAAAACATTGGGGGATGCTTAACATTTTCTTTTGTGTATATTTCGCCACAGACTTTCGAGTTTTCTCAAATCCAGCTCTTTTTCATACATGAACTGAATGTGAATAGGAGTACCGTATCGAATTTTCCAACGCACATCTTAGTTATAAGAATAAGGTGATTGATATATCGGTCATTTTGTGCGTATAGCCACTCTTTTCCATAATTCCAAGTAAAGCTTCAGTTCTGGCTACCACCATGTGAACATTAAATTTCTGCAAAATAGTATTTTCTACACATGACCAAACAGGTTTGATTTATAACAGTCAAAGAAGAAGTGCTCAACAAATTCCACTTCACCTTGCAATAGGTACATTTATTATAAGTAGCTAGGCCCATTTTAAACAGCAGTATGTTTGTCGGATAAATATTATGTAGGATCTTCCAAATGTAGCTCTCTACGTCTGCTTTCTGAGGTTGCTTTGATGGCTAAACTCCAATAATTTCATCCGAAGTGATTCCGAATTTATTGTACCAAAATTTTTCACAAGAGGGGTACAGTATAGATCTTAAGTTAAATGAATGCGAAACATCTTTGCGGTTCTCAGGGAGTTATCATTGAAACTAACATATCCTTCCTTATGTTCATCAAAAACATAACCTGGATTGGCCCTTAGAAATGATGATACAGCCAGATAAACCACCATATACTGCATAGTAAAGTTCAGTGGAAGGCCCTAAGATTTTCTTCGAACTCTCTAAATGTTAAGCATAAGTTAGTTTGTAGCCTATCTTGTATGTGCGTTATACCTTTTTTGCCCACTTCTTGAAATATATCACTTGACCCTGGTAAGTGATACTGCCATTATTCCAAAGGCATTCCATGCGATGGTCTTTTTGATATATATATATATATATATATATATATATATATATATATATATATATATATACATATATATATGTCATGAGTCGGCCCGAATGTTCTCGAGCATTTAGGCAAATTAAGGGTAGTTGCTGTTGTTGAGAGCAAGTCCTTGGTTCTTCAAGTGTGCGAATTCAGGCATCACCAGAGGGGAATACCCCGAGTCGCATACTGAAGGAGGAGAGGCATGTGGAAGTGTTTCGCTGTCCGAGGGATAGTAACAAGAACATGCTGACCTGCCGTCCCTGAGTAGAGGAGTGTCCAGTCCAACCACTGGCTGGCTATTCACTGGTTCTCCAGTGGCCTGAAGGGAAGGCGATCGTGTCAGGTGACCGTCACGGGTAGGTGACCGTCAGCCTGTCGGCAGAGTACAGCGACCATTCAGTCGTCCCTGTTCTGAGGAATGAATGGAAGGCTGCGCCTATCGAGTGGTTTGCGCCTTGTTGTCTATAGAGGTAGTAAATACTTGAAGCATCAGTCATGGCTGGTAGAGAGGGTCCAGGCTGTTAGTTCAATGGGTAGCTTGGGGGAATCGAACATGATTTTGAATAGGAGGTATGCATTAACCACTGGGTACCCAAGTCTTTGTTGGCGCTAGCAGCTGTGGTGTGTGTGTATGTGTAGGTGACTAGTGATCCATTGGTGGAATAAAAATAACTTGGGATTTATTGGTACAAATCGTGTGATGTGTGTGTGTGCCAGTGATTCCATTGGTTGAGCCAGTTAAACTCGGGTTCTCTCTTGTTTGAGAATGAATATAAGCTGCTTGGAAAACCAGGGAGTGTGTGACTCACTTAAGGGAAAGTGAACTCACCCGTCTTGCTGAGGCTCAAGAAAATACAGCGTGAAGCGGAGGTTAGCTGTCGCCTCGTTGTCTCCTGGGTGGGGACGTAAGACAGTGGAGGTTGTTGTAGCCTCGGAGCCGACGACGAGAAGAATTGTCTCCCGTGTGGGACGGTCGACAGCAAGACTTGACAGCCTGTTGGAGCCTAGACAGGGAGCTGCCAGACAACGGTGGGGTGTTTGCAGCCAGAGAAGACCTGTGGGAGAGGCCGACAGGAGCCCTTTCCGTGGAGAGGGCGAAGTACGGTGGAGTCCGGGAGACTCGGTGTGAGGGTGCGACTCAAGCTACGTTGCCAGTGTCCCCCAACTGGGATTTGGCCAATCGGGAGGACACAACGGTGTGGCAGCTTCAGCTCGTGGTCGTACAGTGGGATGAGAGAAACTGACGATCAACCAAGGAATGCTGGCAAGTTATGGACGTTTGGTTATAAGTGTGCAAACAGAATAGTGGAATATTGTCTTTCCTGGCTAAGTAAGAATAACTGAAGAACAGGGGATGCGATTTATGAAATTGTCTGTATGCTGTTTACATTGTTGTATGATACAGATAGTTGTGTTGTGTAGTGACGGGTGGGGGCTCGGAGTCAAGTGAACAAAAGTTGATTATTTTCAATGAAATGTTATTGGTTTCCCGTCACCTTTGTGCGGGCCCGATGTGAGTGACAGAGTGCGTGTGCCTATGCGAGAGCGCATTTTGGTTGTGAAAGCGTAAATACTTCTGTCTATAAACCCCTGCATCCCTGAATATGAAAATCATATTTTAATAACGAGGGGGAGCGTCGGAAACCCGTCACAAATTGGGGACTGTCGTCCGGGATGAACATAAATGAGCCATAAGTGATTTTGATTCTGGGTTTGTTCAATTGCAAGGGATTTGAAAATTTGTCGTAATTGTGGAAACCTAGATTTTTTTTTCTTACCTGGAAAGACGTTAGTCATGTGTTGATTGTTTTGATCTTTTTTTTTTTCATGACTGGGCCTTGTATTTGAACTTGCTTGATTGGTTGCTGTTGAGGTTGATTGTGTGTAGCACAACTATTTGATCGCTTATTTACAAGTGATCGTGTGGATATCTTGCTTGTTACTGTGGTTGTATTAACTAGCTGATCGAGGGTTAGATAGCTTCAGAATGTCGACTGAAGAGGGTGCTGAGACAATAGGTCCACTGAAAAAGATGGACCTCATAGAAGAAGGAAAAGCTTTAGGACTAAAGGGTCCGGAACTGAAGGCATATGTAGATGAGAACTGGCCCGTGTAATCGAGGCCCAGAAAATACAAAGGGAACGGGAAGAAGGAAAGAAAAGAGAGGAGAGAGAAAGAGAACGGGAAAAAGAGGAGAGAGAAAGGAACGGAAAAAGAGGAGAGAGAAAGAGAACGGGAAAAAGAGGAGAGAGAAGAGAACGGGAAAAGGAGGAGAGAGAAAGAGAACGGGAAAGAGAGGAGAGGAAAGAGAAGAGAGAGAAAGAAGGGAGATAAGGCAGTTGAGTTAGAAAAATTAAAATTGGAGAAAGAACGGGACGTGGACGCAAAACCTCAAGTGAACTTTGCACCACATGTCAGCCCTTGATCAATATGCCAAGGTTCGATGATAATCCGGACCATCTAGAGGATTTCATTTCGCAATTTGAAAGGATTGCCAAAGATCAGGGCTTACCCGAAGAACGGTGGGCCACAAATTTGTCGGCGCTGCTGACACCAAAGCTAGGGATGCTTTTTTCTGCTTACCACCGGAAAAAACAGACAGATTATGAGTCGGTGCGCGATGCTTTGTTTCAGAGGTATCAAGTAACCGCCGATAGATATAGGAATTGTTCAGAGAAACCGTTCGTAAATCAGGTGAGACGCACGTACAGTTTCTTTATCGGCTTAGGGCTCTCTTTGACAAATGGATAAGGTTAGGAAACATTGAACAAACATTTGAATCTTTGAGGGAGGAGATCGTTAAGGAGCAAATTCTCTCCACTTGTCGGAAGGATCTCACAGTATTCTTGGCAGAAAGAGAATTAGGAAGTTTAGATGGAGTTAGTGAAAGTTGCAGACAGGTATGAATCTGCCCATGATCAGCGTAATGGGATGAAGGGATCGAACCAGTCGACCCGCAATGCCCAACCACACAGTCGGAGGGAGTGATTCGCCGACTCCCTACAAACAGGAGGCGAGACCGCAGTTAGAAGCGGATTCTAAGTCCCGTGGCAACAGTGGGACTCAAGAGAATGTTAGAGTGAAACGCACATGTTTTAAGTGTGGAGAGAGGGTCATATTGCCAAGGAATGTAGCGGACTGCGAATACATTCCGTTGTTGCCGTGATACAATTCAACAGGAAGGCAGAGTACCACCACCAACTACTAGGGCAGTCGTAAACGGGAAGCCGGTGACCTGCTTATTAGATACAGGACTGACTCTAGCGGCAATGGTAGAGCCCGGTTTTGTGAGAGAGACAGACTATACCGGGGAAACCACCTGCGTGCGATATGCAGATGGAAGAATTAATCGGCTACCTTTGGCCCGTGTCAAAGTAGAGTCAGAGTTTGTCAGGAGTACTATCACTGCAGCAGTGCAAAACAATCTTCCCTATCCAGCTTTGTTAGGGGGTAGATACATCCCCCGAAGCCTAACCAGGCTGCCAGTCAAGTAGGGAAAGCAAGGGCAGTGCGGGTAGGAAAGTAAACAGAACGCAGGTGGAGTGCACAGGCGCCGCTAGCAGTAGAGCTAGTGTAGGCCATGAAGGTGGCCGTGGGGTGGTGCAGTGACCATGAAATAGGCCGTAGTGGCGTGCGCGTGGGCCATGGTGGCCGTAGTGGTGGTTCAAAAAGTTGTTGGCGTTGCCGTGGCAGTCAGAAAATGTAGGAGCCACGGTGGCGGACCTCAGGGTCGGGGCCAACATGGACCACAGAGTAACTGGAACCAGCAGCTGGGTTGGGACCAGGGAGGCAGTAATAACGCATGGCAAGAAGGTCGAGGTGACCAGCTATCGTAGGAAACGCCAAAGACAGTCAGCTCAAAGGAGCAGATAACCAGTGTCAGGAAAGGGTAAAGTAATAAGGCTCATCAAGTAATGGGCATAGGCACTGAGTGGGATTCGAACCAAGGAATTTCCTCAGAGAGAAGGGAAATCGGTTCGGATAAGATGGGTGAGGGATCATCTCATAACATTTTGAAAAGGGGAGATGATCGTCGTCGCAGTGCATGGGTGCGACAGGCTAGAAGAGGATCGCGCAGATTTTCACGCTCTCCTTTAAGGACTAAACTGTGTGAAGGTGCTCTGACTCTCTTGTAAAGCCTGGAATGCGCAAACTATCTGCTCCAGGTACTATTGGCGAGCCACAAACGGCGGTCAAGATTGAGAGGGGCAGGAGTAGGTCAAGGGTTGGAGTGATGTCTCAGGGTGTTGCTGTTGTAGTGTGAACAACAGAAGTAGAACAATGGTAGGAGCAATGCCTACGGGCTGCTGTTGTTGTGGTGATGGTGTGAGCAGTCATCTGTTACGGATAGCTACTGTGTAAATAATGTAGCTGGCCAGTTGTGTTATTGATTTGATTGCCCAGTATAGGGCGGGGTTAAGTCTACGTTCATGTGTTATTTTTTTTATTTTTGATATATGTTTACCTGTATGCGTTACTTTTGTTCATTGCCCATTATGGAGCGGGGATCAGTACGTGCTCACGTGTTAGATTTATGATTTTTCTGGTTGATATCTGTTTGCTCATGTTGTTTTGTCACAGCTCGGTAAAGTGTGAAAATGTCCTTAAGTTGTGAAATCAGGATAAATGTTTGATTTGCATGTTGTGTGTGAGACTGTGAGCAGATTATGGCCACACGCCTGAATTGATTTTGATGTTACGTAGTTGGGGCACACGCCTGAATTTGAATGTTGTCTTTGTAGATTGTGGCCACACGCCTGAATTTGATTTTGATGTTACGTAGGCTGGGCCACACACCGGAATTTGAATCTTGTGTTAATCATGGTTGTGCTGTATTAGAAGTGAATGGAATGATTAATCAACATGTATGGACATGCTGATAGCTAACGTTATAGAGAGAGTTCTTGATTATATGTGAGCCAGGTTAGAGTTAAATGTTGTGCACAGTCGTTATGACTGACCAAAGAGTGATGTTTGGATATCTGATTGATCTATTGGTTTTAATTGGGTACATTATCCCTGTTAGAGATGTTGATGGAATGATGTCTTGAAGCATAGGGGTAGTACTGTTATATCGACCCATGCAACTGAGTTTGTTTTATCCAATTGGAGAACATTCGTCCTGGAGGAAATGTTGATTGGAACAACATTCTTAGGTACGGGGTGTCATGAGTCGGCCGAATGTTCTCGAGCATTTAGGCAAATTAAGGGTAGTTGCTGTTGTTGAGAGCAAGTCCTTTGGTTCTTCAAGTGTGCGAATTCAGGCATCACCAGAGGGGAATACCCCGAGTCGCATACTGAAGGAGGGAGAGGCACTGGGAAGTGTTTCGCATGTCCGAGGATAGTAACAAGAACATGCTGACCTGCCGGTCCTGAGTAGAGGAGTGTCCAGTCCAACCACTGGCTGCTATTCACTGGGTTCTCCAGTGGGCCTGAAGGGAAGGCGATCGTGTCAGGTGACCGTCACGGGTAGGTGACCGTCAGCCTGCCGGCAGAGTACAGCGACCATTCAGTCGTCCCTGTTCTGAGGAATGAATGGAAGGCTGCGGCCTATCGAGTGGTTTGCGCCTTGTTGTCTATAGAGGTAGTAAATACTTGAAGCATCAGTCATGGCTGGTAGAGAGGTCCAGGCTGTTAGTTCAATGGGTAGCTTGGGGAATCGAACATGAGTTTGAATAGGAGGTTATGCATTAACCACTGGGTACCCAAGTCTTTGTTGGGGCTAGCAGCTGTGGTGTTTGTGTATGTGTAGGTGACTAGTGATTCCATTGGTGGAATAAAAATAACTTGGGGATTTATTGGTACAAATCGTGTGATGTGTGTGGCCAGTGATTCCATTGGTTGAGCCAGTTAAACTCGGGTTCTCTCTTGTTTGAGATGAATATAAGCTGCTTGGAAAACCAGGGAGTGTGTGACTCACTTAAGGGAAAGTGAACTCACCCGTCTTGCTGAGGGCTCAAGAAAATAACAGCGTGAAGCGGAGGTTAGCTGTCGCCTCGTTGTCTCCTGGGTGGGGACGTAAGACAGTGGAGGTTGCTGTAGCCTCGGAGCCGACGACGAGAAGAATTGTCTCCCGTGTGGGGACGGTCGACAGCAGACTTGACAGCCTGTTGGAGCCTAGACAGGGAGCTGCAGACAACGTGGGTGTTTGCAGCCAGAGAAGACCTGTGGGAGAGGCCGACAGGAGCCCTTTCCGTGGAGAGGGCGAAGTACGGTGAGTCCGGGAGACCGGTGTGAGGTGTGCGACTCAAGCTACGTTGCCAGTGTCCCCCAACTGGGATTTGGCCAATCGGAGGACACAACGGTGTGGCAGCTTCAGCTCGTGGTCGTACAGTGGGATGAGAGAAACTGACGATCAACCAAGGAATGCTGGCAAGTTATGGACGTTTGGTTATAAGTGTGCAAACAGAATAGTGGAATATTGTCTTTCCTGGCTAAGTAAGAATAACTGAAGAACAGGGGATGCGATTTATGAAATTGTCTGTATGCTGTTTACATTGTTGTATGATACAGATAGATGTGTTGTGTAGTGACGGGTGGGGGCTCAGAGTCAAGTTGAATAAAAGTTGATTATTTTTCAATGAAATGTTATTGGTTTCCCGTCACCTTTGTGCGGGCCCGATGTGAGTGACAGAGTGCGTGTACCTATGCGAGAGGCGCATTTTGGTTGTGAAAGCGTAAATACTTCTGTCTATAACCCCCTGCATCCCTGAATATGAAAATCATATTTTAATAACGAGGGGGAGCGTCGGAAACCCGTCACAATATATATATATATATATATATATATATAATATATAATATATATATATATATATATATATATATATATATTATATAATTTATATATATTATACTGCTGAACAATTAAATAATTATATATATAAAAATCAGAGTTAAAAAGCCACTCAGAAACATTAAAAGTGCTCAACCATGTAGGGAGCGACATACCAGTTTAAAATAGGATTCTTAAAATGGACAAATTAAAAACCTACAAGCCTGTTTCCAGCTAAAAACGTGAGAGCGTTTTAGCTCGAAACAGGCTTGTAGGTTTTTAATTTGTCCATTTTAAGAATCCTATTTTAAACTGGCATATATATATAATATATATATATTATATAATATATATATATATATATATATATATATATTATATATATATATATATATAATATATATATATATATTTATAATATATATATATATTTATATATATATATATGTTAAAAGGTAAGGTTTAAAACTATCTACAGCGCTGTTTCATGCGGATGCAAATAAAAAGATAGTGAACTACCTAGATACAACGTTTGACCTCAACCAGCACATATATAAACCATACAAAAAACCAAATGATACACCTGTCTATGTAAATATCAAAAGTAACCATCCACCTTCCATACTAAAAACAATACCCAGAGGCATAAATAAGAGATTATCTAACCTGTCATGCAATGAAACAGCATCAATAACGCTGCAGCTGAATATCAAGAAGCGTTACACAAAAGTGGCTACAACTACAAACTACAATATGACCCAGATAATGACATGAGCAGACACAAGAACAGGAAAAGAAAGATCATATGGTACAACCCCCCATATGACGGAAGAGTAAAAACAAATATAGGGAAAGAATTCTTTAGAATCCTAACATCATCATTCCCAAAAGAGCACAAATTATCCAAGATATTCAACAAAAACAGCATCAAATTATCATACTCGTGTATGCCCAACCTTAAAAACATCATTGATTCAACCAACAAAATGAAAAGCAGTACAGAGAAAAACGAGGGTGATGAAAGGAAATCCTGCAACTGTATCAAGAAAGAACAGTGCCCTCTGAGCAACAAATGCCTCTACAACAGCATTGTGTACCAAGCCACTGTAAAATCAGAGAACGCAGAAGAAACATATATAGGTATCACTGAAAACCAATTTAAAACTAGATATGCAAACCACAAACAGTCATTTAACAAAGAAAGATACAAAAACCAAACAGAATTGAGTAAATACATCTGGAAGCTCAAAGAGAAAAAGATAGACTACAATATATCCTGGAAAATCATAGAAAGAGCAGCACCATACAACAACATTTCAAAAGATGTAACCTATGCTCAACAGAAAAATACATAATACTATGCAAACCACAACTGGCAACTTTAAATACTAGGATAGAAATGGTTAACAACTGCAGGCACAAGTGGAAATTCCTATCAGTGAACAAGAACCAGAAACACACGAAAAACACAGACAGCACGTGATGACAGACAACACAAGCAGTTATAAAACACCGGCAGCACAGACCCACCACATCCTGATGATTGCATCCGCATGAAACAGCGCTGTAGATAGTTTTAAACCTACCTTTTAACAAATGTTGCTCCCAGTCGGTTGAGCATTTTTTTAAATCTCTGCTGGTATTTACTACCATTGTCTATAAATATATTTATTTTATATATATATTTATTTATTATATAAGTAAGGTTTAAAACTAATCTACAGCGCTGTGTCATGCGGATGCAATCATCAGGATGTGGTGAGTCTGTGCTGCCCGTGTTTTATAACTGCTTGTGTTGTCTGTCATCACGTGCTGTCTGTTTTTGTCGTGTTTCTGGTTCTTGTTCACTGATAGGAATTTCCACTTGTGCCTGTAGTTGTTAACAATTTCTATCCTAGTATTTAAAGTTGCCAGTTGTGGTTTGCATAGTATTATGTATTTTTCTGTTGAGCATAGGTTACATCTTTTTGAAATGTTGTTGTATGGGGCTGCTCTTTCTATGATTTTCCAGGATATATTGTTGTCTATCTTTTTCTCTTTGAGCTTCCAGATGTATTTACTCAATTCTGTTTGGTTTTTGTATCTTTCTTTGTTAAGTGACTGTTTTTGGTTTGCATATCTAGTTTTAAATTGGTTTTCAGTGATACCTATATATGTTTCTTCTGCGTTCTCTGATGTTACACTGGCTTGGTACACAATGCTGTTGTAGAGGCATTTGTTGCTCAGAGGGCACTGTTCTTTCTTGATACAGTTGCAGGATTTCCTTTCATCGCCCTCGTTTTTCTCTGTACTGCTTTTCATTTTGTTGGTTGAATCAATGATGTTTTTAAGGTTGGGCATACATGAGTATGATAATTTGATGCTGTTTTTGTTGAATATCTTGGATAATTTGTGCTCTTTTGGGAATGATGATGTTAGGATTCTAAAGAATTCTTTCCCTATAGTTGTTTTTACTCTTCCGTCATATGGGGGGTTGTACCATATGATCTTTCTTTTCCTGTTCTTTTTGTGTCTGCTCATGTCATTATCTGGGTCACATTGTAGTTTGTAGTTGTAGCCACTTTTGTGTAACGCTTCTTGATATTCAGCTGCAGCGTTATTGAATGCTGTTTCATTGCATGACAGGTTAGATAATCTCTTATTTATGCCTTGGGTATTGTTTTTAGTATGGAAGGTGGATGGTTACTTTTGATATTTACATAGACAGGTGTATCATATGTAAATATCAAAGTAACCATAGTTTTAAGATTCCTCTTTTAACTTGTTTTAACTTCTTTTAACTTGTTTTAACTAATGTTGCTCCCCAAGGGGTTGAGCACTTAAAAAAATTGTTTAGGCATTTTAAATATACTGATCTATATATATATATATAATATATTATATATATATATATATATAATATATATATAAATATATATATATATATATAAAATCAGGGTTAAAAAGCCACTCAGGACGCAAAAGGTGCTCAACCATGTAGGGAGCGACATACCAGTTTTAAAATAGTGATTTTAAAATGAAGAGGTTAAAACCTACAAGCTTGTTTCAAGCTAAAAGCGCTCTCCTCAGGGTATACAATACAATTTGGGCACGCCACCGGTGTTATATACCGTGGTGTGTGGGCGTGTGAGTTCTGTGCGTGTAGCACGTGGCCTGCCGGTTTTTCTTTTTTGGGGCGCGTTCAGGGGGGACGTGCCACGTAATGGTGCATTGACAAAGATTTCCATTTATGCCTGCAATTGTTTATCATTTCTACTTTAGAGTTCAGGGATGCTAGGTGGGGTTTACATAATATCAGCCACTTTTCTGTAGTACATAAGTTGCATTTTTTAGAATGTTGTTGTATGGTGTTGCTCTTTTTATAATTTTCCATGATATGTTGTAATCTATTTTCCTATTTTTCAGCTTCCAAATATATTTACTTAATTCTGTTTGGTTTTTATATTTTTCATTTTTGAAAGACTGTTTATGGTTTGCATATCTGGTTTTAAAGTGGTTAGCCGTGATTCCTATGTATGTTTCTTTATCACTGTCTGTTGTTACCGTAGCTTGGTACACAATATTGTTGTAGAGACATTTATTATTCAAAGGGCACTGGTCTTTTTAGTGCAATTACAAGATATCCTTTCATCACCCTCTTTGGTTGTGTTGTTTTTGGTTTTATTGGAAGAATCAATTAAATTTTTAAGGTTGGGCATACACGAGTATGATAGCTTGACGGTATTTTTGTTGAATATTTTAGATAGTACATGTTCTTTTGGGAATCCTTAAAACATCATTCCCAAAAGAACATGTACTATCTAAAATATTCAACAAAAATACCGTCAAGCTATCATACTCGTGTATGCCAACCTTAAAAATATAATTGATTCTTCCAATAAAACCAAAAACAACACAACCAAAGAGGGTGATGAAAGGATATCTTGTAATTGCACTAAAAAAGACCAGTTGCCCTTTGAATAATAAATGTCTCTACAACAATATTGTGTACCAAGCTACGGTAACAACAGACAGTGATAAAGAAACATACATAGGAATCACGGCTAACCACTTTAAAACCAGATATGCAAACCATAAACAGTCTTTCAAAAATGAAAAATATAAAAACAAACAGAATTAAGTAAATATATTTGGAAGCTGAAAAATAGGAAAATAGATTACAACATATACATGGAAATTATAAAAAGAGCAACACCATACAACAACATTTCTAAAAAATGCAACTTATGTACTACAGAAAAGTGGCTGATATTATGTAAACCCCACCTAGCATCCCTGAACTCTAAAGTAGAAATGATAAACAATTGCAGGCATAAATGGAAATCTTTGTCAATGCACCATTACGTGGCACGTCCCCCTGAACGCGCCCCAAAAAAGAAAAACCGGCAGGCCACGTGCTACACGCACAGAACTCACACGCCACACACCACGGTATATAACACCGGTGGCGTGCCCAAATTGTATTGTATACCCTGAGGAGAGCGCTTTTAGCTTGAAACAAGCTTGTAGGTTTTAACCTCTATATATATATATATATATATATATATATATATATATATATATATATATATATTAGATCAGTAAATTTAAAATGCCTAAAATAATTTTTTGAGTGCTCAACCCCTTGGGGAGCAACATTAAAACAAGTTAAAAGAGGAGTCTTAAAAACTATCTACAAATTTGTTTCAAGCGTGTTGCGCTGATGACAGCGCAACACGCTTGAAACAAATTTGTAGATAGTTTTAAGACTCCTCTTTTAACTTGTTTTATATATATTATATATATATATATATATATATATATATATATATATATATATATATATATAATATATATATATATATTTGTTAAAATAAGGTACTAAAAAGAGAAATCGACAAATTTGTTTCTAGCGGCGTTGCGCTGTCATCAGGATGGTTTTTTTTGCCCACCGCCGATGTTATATAGCGTGTGGGCTCACGTTGCGGTTGTTTGCACGTGCGGGTTGGCTGCACGTGTTTTTGGGGCTTTCAGGTTTTTGATTTGGATGTGTTCACTAACAACGATTTCCATTTATGCCTGCAGTTGTTTACTATTTCTGTTTTGGTGTTTAAAGTTGCTAAGGTGTGGTTTGCATAGTATTAACCATTTTTCGGTTAAACATAGGTTGCACCTTTTTGAAACATTGCTGTATGGTGATGCTCTTTTTATGATTTTCCAGGATATATTGTAGCTTGTTTTTGCGTCTTTAAGTTTCCAGATATATTTGCTCAATTCTGTTTGGTTTTTATATTTTTCTGACAAAAATATACATGACAGTATCCGCACTAAAGAAAAAGAACTTGCAGAGCGCATAGACCTAAGTGACAGGATAGAAGCGACAGCAACAAAAGAAGCTTTCATAAACACTCAAAGACCACAAGCCTAATTTTCATAACAATCCAACATGTAGACTAATAAACCCATCCAAATCTGAATTGGGCAAAATAAGCAAGAAATTCTGGAAAAAAAATAAAGAACGTAAAATCAAACTCTGAATACAACCTCTGGAAGAACACATACGAAGTTATCCAATGGTTCAAAAAACTCAATAAACAAAGTAATACAGTATTCATCACATTTGACATAGTTGACTTTTACCCATCTATAGATGGGAACTACTCACCAAAGCCCTGAAGTTTGCCAGTAACCACACAGACATAACAGGGTCAGAAATGGAAATCATTCTCCACACCAAGAAAACATTACTACACAGCAAAAATGAAACCTGGATCAGGAAAACCAACAGAAATTCAACATTCGACGTAACCATGGGATCATATGATGGTGCAGAAACATGTGAACTGGTCGGACTATTCATGCTGTCCAACATCAAGAAAAAACTCGGAAAACAAGTCGGACTATACAGAGACGATGGCCTTGCTGCACTGACCAACAACCCAAGAACCATCGAAAACAAGAAGAAAGAACTATGCAAAATCTTCCAAAACCACAACTTAAAGATTACCATTGAGGCAAACAAAAAGGTAGTGAACTACTTAGACATAACATTGGATCTCAACAATCACATATATAAACCATACAAGAAACCCAATGATACACCTCTTTATGTAAACACCAAAAGTAACCACCCACCATCTGTATTAAAGACCATACCCCATGGCATAAACAAGAGGCTATCAAACTTGTCATGCAATGAGAGAGTGTTCAACAATGCAGCAGCAGAATACAGGAGGCACTACAAACAAGTGGATACAATTACAAATTACAATACAACCCAGACAACAACACAAACAAAAGCAAGAAAAAATAGGAAAGAAAAATCATATGGTATAACCCCCCATACGACGGGAAACTCAAAACAAACATAGGGAAAGAATTCTTCAAAATTTAAACAACTTCATTTCCAAAAGAACACCAAACTGTCCAAAATATTTAACAAAAACACTGTCAAACTATCGTACTCATGTATGCCCAACCTTAAAAACCTAATTGACGCATCCAACAAAATGAAAATCAACACAGCAAAGAAGGGTGAAGAAAGGAAATCTTGCAATTACACCAGAAAAGAGCAGTGCCCACTAGACAATAAATGTCTCCACAACAACATTGTATACCAGGCTACTGTGACATCAGAAATGAAAAAGAAACATACATAGAGATCACTGAAAACCACTTAAAAAACCAGATATGCAAACCACAAACAGTCATTTAATAAAGAAAAATATAAAAACCAAACAGAATTGAGCAAATATATCTGGAAACTTAAAGACGCAAAAACAAGCTACAATATATCCTGGAAAATCATAAAAAGAGCATCACCATACAGCAATGTTTCAAAAAGGTGCAACCTATGTTTAACCGAAAAATGGTTAATACTATGCAAACCACACTTAGCAACATTTAAACACCAAAACAGAAATAGTAAACAACTGCAGGCATAAATGGAAATCGTTGTTAGTGAACACATCCAAATCAAAAACCTGAAAGCCCCAAAAAAACACGTGCAGCCAACCCGCACGTGCAAACAACCGCAAACGTGAGCCACACGCTATATAACATCGGCGGTGGGCAAACAAAAACCATCCTGATGACAGCGCAACGCCGCTAGAAACAAATTTGTCGATTTCTCTTTTTAGTACCTTATTTTAACAAATGTTCTCCCCAAGGGTTGAGCACTCAAAAAATCATTTTGGGTATTTTATTCACATTGATCTATATATATATATATATATATATATATATATATATATATATATATATATATATATATATTGCTGCCCTTCGCTGGCTGCTTTGGGGGTGCTGTTGGATTCTTTTTTGGATCCTTGGTGGTGGGAACACCGCAGAGTTGTGGACTGTGGTGTGTCTCTGGCACCGGGGGCACAGACGCAGCCAGCCGTGTCTCCCTGGTGGGTCCGATCCGGTGGACGGAGCGGGCAATGCAGATGGATGTGCCTTTGGGAGGGATTGCGATGGTTCCCTCGGGCGGCTGGTGAGGGGTTTCTCATATTTATAGTACATTCCCCCATTTTTTAATTTTTTTTTAAAAGTTTAAATCTTTGCCAGGTCATTACTATAACGACTGAAGAATTGTTGGACTGCGCGTTTTTCCCCCACTGCTTGATTGTTCAGCATATTATATATATATATATATATATATATATATATATATATATATATATATATATATATATATATATATATATATATATTATATATATATATATATAGGATGAATATAACTGAAAAGCCTAAATGATTTTACTTACTTACTTACTTGATGTATTGGGTGTTTGAGGCCTTTTTACAAGGCCTGTTCACCACTCCTGTTCAAACTAGACTTGCGTGCGTGGCATGGCAAAAGCAGTCTAGTTGTGACAGCTGGAGTCAAATTTGTTTGGCAGGCTTTCCCAGTGGGCATCCAGTCTTCTTTTAAAGCACTAATGCTCGGGGCCGTCACAAACACTATCTGGAAGACTGTTCCATGTGGACGCCACTCGCTGCGCAAAGAAGTTAGAACGCATGTTAGTCTGCAATGTCCTTTCTCAAGTTTTAGAGAGTTCCCTCTAGTGTCTCTACTTGGTGGAGCTGGAATTGAGTCGTTTGTGTATA
>JAFLJL010014698.1:10000-16162 GCA_018398815.1 Conus ventricosus | reverse complement strand
GGTGGTTCCTGGTGTCTGTTCTGGTGATGCCTGTGGGTGGTTCCTGGTGGCTGTTCTGGTGATGCCTGTGGGTGGTTCCTGGTGGCTGTTACTGATGCCTGTGGGTGGTTCCTGGTGTCTGTTCTGGTGATGCCTGTGGGTGGTTCCTGGTGGCTGTTCTGGTGATGCCTGTGGGTGGTTCCTGGTGGCTGTTACTGATGCCTGTGGGTGGTTCCTGGTGGCTGTTACTGATGCCTGTGGGTGGTTCCTGGTGGCTGTTCTGGTGATGCCTGTGGGTGGTTCCTGGTGGCTGTTACTGATGCCTGTGGGTGGTTCCTGGTGGCTGTTCTGGTGATGCCTGTGGGTGGTTCCTGGTGGCTGTTACTGATGCCTGTGGGTGGTTCCTGGTGGCTGTAACTGATGCCAGTGGGTGGTTCCTGGTGGCTGTACCTGATGCCAGTGGGTGGTTCCTGGAGGCTGTGACTGATGCCTGTGGGTGGTTCCTGGAGGCTGTTACTGATGCCTGTGGGTGGTTCCTGGTGGCTGTTACTGATGCCTGTGGGTGGTTCCTGGTGGCTGTTACTGATGCCTGTGGGTGGTTCCTGGTGGCTGTTACTGATGCCTGTGGGTGGTTCCTGGTGGCTGTACCTGATGCCTGTGGGTGGTTCCTGGTGTCTGTTCTGGTGATGCCTGTGGGTGGTTCCTGGTGGCTGTTCTGGTGATGCCTGTGGGTGGTTCCTGGTGGCTGTTACTGATGCCTGTGGGTGGTTCCTGGTGGCTGTTACTGATGCCTGTGGGTGGTTCCTGGTGGCTGTTCTGGTGATGCCTGTGGGTGGTTCCTGGTGGCTGTTACTGATGCCTGTGGGTGGTTCCTGGTGGCTGTACCTGATGCCAGTGGGTGGTTCCTGGTGGCTGTACCTGATACCAGTGGGTGGTTCCTGGTGGCTGTTCAGGTGTTGCTGTTGCCAGCTCAACAGTCTGTGCCTGAGAAAACCCGCTCTGCTGTGACAGCCTTCACCCTACCTGTGGCCATGGTGCTGCACCCCGTTCTGTACATGCTGAACGTGGCCTTGGAACCTCGCAGACACACCCAGATACAGCGCCTGAGGCAACGCCTGGACAAGAAGGTCAAGGCCAGATGAAGACAGGAACAATAACATGGCATTCTGCTAAATACAAACACTCCATCAACTTGACTTCTAAGTACAAAAAGGTGGCATTCTGCTAAATACAAACACTCCATCAACTTGACTTCTAAGTACAAAAAGGTGGCATTCTGCTAAATACAAACACTCCATCAACTTGACTTCTAAGTACAAAAAGGTGGCATTCTGCTAAATACAAACATTCCATCAACTTGACTTCTAAGTACAAAAAGGTGGCATTCTGCTAAATACAAACATTCCATCAACTTGACTTCTAAGTACAAAAAGGTGGCATTCTGCTAAATACAAACACTCCATCAACTTGACTTCTAAGTACAAAAAGGTGGCATTCTGCTAAATACAAACATTCCATCAACTTGACTTCTAAGTACAAAAAGGTGGCATTCTGCTAAATACAAACATTCCATCAACTTGACTTCTAAGTACAAAAAGGTGGCATTCTGCTAAATACAAACATTCCATCAACTTGACTTCTAAGTACAAAAGGTGGCATTCTGCTAAATACAAACATTCCATCAACTTGACTTCTAAGAACAAGATAAGATAAGATAATGTTGACTTCTAAGTACAAAAAGGTGGCATTCTGCTAAATACAAACACTCGATCAACTTGACTTCTAAGTACAAAAAGGTGGCATTCTGCTAAATACAAACATTCCATCAACTTGACTTCTAAGTACAAAAAGGTGGCATTCTGCTAAATACAAACATTCCATCAACTTGACTTCTAAGTACAAAAAGGTGGCATTCTGCTAAATACAAACATTCCATCAACTTGACTTCTAAGTACAAAAAGGTGGCATTCTGCTAAATACAAACATTCCATCAACTTGACTTCTAAGAACAAGATAAGATAAGATAATGTTGACTTCTAAGTACAAAAAGGTGGCATTCTGCTAAATACAAACACTCGATCAACTTGACTTCTAAGTACAAAAAGGTGGTATTCTGCTAAATACAAACACTCCATCAAATTGACTTTTTTGAACAGTAACAGGATTATGGGAAATGAATTAAAAACCAAAAAATATTCCACATAGATGTGTCTACACAGAGCAACACTCGAACAACACTCCAAGACACGCATTCCTGCAGTGGATGGAACTGGACTGTGTGGTGCCAGTCTTTCCATTTCTCTCCATTCTGGTTCAGAACCAGTCTGGGACCAAAGTTGGCACAAAAATAATTATGTTTCTCATGGAATTCGAATGCGTGACCCACACTGGGGGGCGGAATAGCTCAGTGGTAGAGCGCCGGACTCGTGATCTCGGTGATCCTGGAGTTGCGGGTTCGAATCTCCGCCGGGCCGTTTCGGTACAGGGGGATTTTTCCCTCGGAGTAAACATTGGTTCTGACTCCATTTCCTATACAGTCCTTCGAATGAGACTATAGACCGAGGTTCCGTGTGTGAACGCACGCACAACATCTTGCACACAGGTAAAATCCCATCACCAACTTTCGGAAGAGAAGGCCAGTTTGTCCGTTGGTATGGATGACACGTTACACATGGCATGCACCTTTCCCGAAGATGGAGTATGGCTGCCTTAATGCAGGGTAAAAAAACGGGCATACACACAAAACTCCACTCCCGTTGTTGGGCAGATGGGATTAATCCTTGCCTTTCTATAGATGGGTGTCCACAGGAGTATCAGCCTGCGCACGTGGAACAAAAAAAAAATTCTTAAAAAAAAGAAAAAGAATTCAAACAGGGTCATTCATGAGATATGAAGAATTCAAGCACAAACATGCTGTTCAAACAAACTTCATGCTATATCTAGGTTGTGTACAATCTGTCAGAAAATATATTCGAACGAAGCTCTTAAAATTATGTGCCAATCGATTGAGTGAGGTATACCAACTACTTTACCAAGCTTCACTGGACCAGGGATAATACCTGATGAGTGGCGAGATGCGAGCATTGTTCCCTTATTCAAAAAGGGTGACAAAACAAAAGCAGAGAACTATAGACCTGTATCTCTTACATCCATATCAGCAGAACTACTTAAACACACAATATATAGTAGCATAATGGACCATCTTGACAAATATGACTTCTTAAATAATGCCCAGCATGGTTTTAGACAGCGAAGGAGTTGTGAGACTCAACTTATAACAACTCTCAATGATTTTAATAACTGTCTTAACAACAGACAGCAAAAAGATACAATTTTATTAGACTTTTCTAAAGCCTTTGATAAGGTTGACCATGAGGGCCTGCTGCTTAAATTAGAACACATCGGCATTGGCGGTTCTTTGCTAAAATGGGCTAGATCATTCCTCATTGGGAGAACGCAGAAAGTTGTTGTGGAAGGGTCGTCATCCCATTGTAAACCAGTCTTGTCAGGTGTACCACTGGGAACTGTTCTGGGGCCCTTGTTTTTCTTAATTTATATAAATGACATAAGTAGAAATCTCTCTCCTGGGACTACTATAAGGCTTTTTGCAGATGACAGCTTAGTATATAGAACAATCAGAAGCAAGAATGATGCACGCATTCTACAAGAAGATCTAAACGCTTTACAAGAGTGGGAAAGAACTTGGAAAATGGAATTTCATCCACAAAAGTGCCAAGTGTTGCGTATATGTAACAAACGCTCACCAACTAGATCAGAATGTTCTGTTCATAATACTATTCTTAAAGAAACCAATGCTGCAAAATATTTAGGCGTGATTATAGATAGTCGTCTCAAATGGAAAGAACATTACAATTTAGTATGTAAGAAAGCAAATAACATCTTAGCTTTCTTAATCAGGAATATCAATGACTGCCCCCAAAAGGTTAAAGACGACTGCTACAAAACACTGGTTAGACCAGTACTGGAATATGGTTGCTCAGTCTGGGATCCTTACCATCTAAAGGACATTGATAACCTCGAAAAGATTCAGAAGAGAGCAGCATGGTAACAGGGAACCACATCAGAGAAAAGGGGAATACTAGGAAGAACATGAGGAAATTAGAATGGAAACCCTTAGAAGAGAGAAGAGCTTTTATCAAACTTAACATATTCTTCAAAGGCAGAGCTAAACTAGTTGATATTCCAATGGAACAACTAGTATTGAATAAAAGTAGCTCCAGGAGTGGCGGTCAATGTTATACCATACCTGCATCAAATATTGACAGCCACTTACATTCATTTTATCCTAGTTCTGTACGGCTGTGGAACTCACTGCCAGGTGCCATCAAGATTGCCACAAATGCAGTCTCATTTAAAAAACAAATTGATACGACAGTTTTGAGATCTGCATATTGACGATTTTCTATTTTAACTTCCCCAGATATTTTATGGTTACCTGAGCCTGAATTTGGCCATTGCTTTTAACTTCTTGAATATCGAGTGCGACCCTTGTTGCCAAATTTGCTCCAGGGGCCAACAGTCTGAGTCGCACTATTTTATGCTATTTTATTTTACTTTTTAACATGCGCGCTGGTGACCTACTCGTTTTTGAGTGAACCAGTATTTTAGGAAGAAGAAGAAGAATATCAGATTGACTAGTAATATACGTAAGAACACTAAAAAAAAGCTCTCAGTATCATATGGAGTGTAAAGAAAGGAGCTCGATTTTATTATGATATCTTAAATGAAGATAACTCACAACCAAGGTGCCGTGAGAAATGGAACAATGAAACAGGTAAAGAATCGAACCGGAAAAATATATTTCTTCGCACACACAAAATAAAAGACATTAAATTTAAATGGTTTCAAATGAGATTAATTCACAGGATCCTGGCTACAAATATTGTTCTTGAAAAAATGAATATCGCTGAAAATAACAAATGTACGTTTTGTAAGTCTGAAAGGAAACCATGGATCATTTATTCTTCACATGCGACGTGACAACACGCTTTCGGAGTGATCTTTACAATTTCTTAAAAGACAATTGCTCTTGTATACCTGATATTATATTATCAAAGGAACTTGTCCTGTTTGGTACTGACTCTCGGTTTAAAAACTGACATCATATTCGATTACATTATCTTGTCTGCAAAGTTCTTTGTATACAAATCCAGAGCTGAAAAGGTGTTTCCTCTGTTTCCTGTCTTCAGGAAATATTTACAAATCAAATATCAAGTAGAAAAATGCATTGCGAAAACGAATATGAACTATGTTGATTTTGATAACAAATGACATAGTTATAAGCTTTTGATTGAAAACTGAGATACATATATATATATATATATCAGTGTGGTTAAAAAGCCTAGAGTAATTTTACAAGTGCTCGACCCCTTGGGGAGCAACATGAGATAAGACAAGTATTAAAAGAGGTATTAAAAATCTACAAATTTGTTTCAAGCCTTTGCTATCGTCAGGATGGAGTTTGGGTTGCCCACCACCGGTATTATATAGCGTGTGGGGCCCGGTTGCAGCTGTTTTCACGTGCGTGTTGGTTGCACGTGTTTTTTTGGGTTTTCAGGTAATTGTACGGGGTGTGTTCACTAACAACGATTTCCATTTGTGCCTGCAGTTATTTACTATTTCTGTTTTAGTATTAAGAGTTGCTAAGTGAGGTTTACACAGTATTATCCATTTTTCAGTTAGGCATAGGTTGCACCTTTTTGAAATATTGCTGTATGGTGATGCCCTTTTTATGATTTTCCAGGATATGTTGTAGTTTATTTTTGCGTCTTTAAGTTTGCGTCTTTAAGTTTCCAAATGTATTTGCTCAATTCAGTTTGGTTTTTGTATTTTTCTTTGTTGAATGACTGTTTGTGGTTTGCATATCTGGTTTTGAAGTGGTTTTCAGTTATACCTATGTATGTTTCTTTTTCATTTTCTTCTTTTCAATTAAACGACTCTCATGCCGCTCATTCCAAACTTTTCTTCTTTTCAATTAAATTACTCTCATGTCGCTCATTCCAAACGTTTCTCCTTTTCAGTTAAACGACTCTCACGCCGCTCATTCCAAACCTTTCTTCTTTTCAATTAAACAACACCTGTCTTCTTTTCAGTTAAACGACTCTCATGCTGCTCATTCCAAACTTTTCTTCTTTTCAATTAAACGACTCTCATGCCGCTCAT
>JAFLJL010014697.1:6153-19018 GCA_018398815.1 Conus ventricosus | reverse complement strand
TTTTGTTTCCGGGGGCCCATTTTTTAATTTAGGCCCCTTTCAGTCCCTTTTGTCGGGGTTTCGTTCAATAATTTCCATTTTTCGTTAAAAATTTTTTTCCGGTTGGGTATTAATCTTTTCTTCGTTCAGTCAGTGGGTCGTTCAATATTCATTCGTTCAGGGGTTTGGTCGTTCATTTTCGGCGCCCGTCTTTAATTCATTGTTCATCGGTTTTTCATTTGTTCTTTTGGGCATTTAGGGTGAGGCACGATGCAGGGGTGACATGGGTGGGGTTCAGGGCACTGATGCGGGGGTTTGAAAAATTGGGTGTGTGTACACGGGACATGATGCAGGGCGTGACATGGGTGTGGGACAGGGGACACTGTGCGGGGGGCGGGTTTTTGGTACACGGGCATGATGTAGGGGCGTGACAGGGGTGGGGGGTACACGGGACACTGTTTGCAGGGGGGACATGGGGGTGTGTCCCGGGGACATGATGTAGGGCGTACTGGGTGTGTGTACACGGGACACTGATGCAGGGTTTTGACATGGGTGGTGTACAGGGGACATGATGCAGGGGGTACGGGGTTTGGGGGTACAGGGACACGAGCGGGTCGTGAATGGGTGTGTGACACGGGAACTGATGTGGGGCGGACATGGGTGGGGGTACGGGGGACACTGATGCGGGGGGGAGGACTGGGGTGGGTACACGGGAATATGAGGGCTTGACGGGGTGTGTGTAAAACGGGACACTGAGTGGGGTGACTGGGTGGGGTACAGGGGACCTGATGCGGGCGTGAAATGGTGTGGGAAACGGGGAACGTGCAGGGGCGTGACATGGGTGGGTTTTACAGGGGAGCGGATGCGGTATGAAAAGGATGGGCGCAAGGCAAGGCAAGGAAGGGAAGAAAGGCAAGGCAATGCCCCCGACCCAAAAGGGGCCATATCAGGGCTTCAACCGCTTTTTAAAGAAACTTCAATCTTTTTAAAAAAAAGTTTAAAAAAAAATGATTCACGCAACCCTTATAATATGCTGAAAACACACTGGAAAGTTTTTTTAAAAAAACGTTTTCTTCTGTAACACTTAGATCGATGAAAAAATTGTTGATCTCTTTGGGAAAATTTAAAAAGACCAGTCGGGGGGGGAATCTGTAAAGCAGGGGAAAGGGGTGTGTAGAGGACGTACAGGGGGGGCACTGTGAACAGGGGAAAGGGGGTGTGAAAGGGAGGACTACAGGGGGGGGGCTTGTAAAGCAGGGGGAAGGGGGTGAAGGAGCGACTACAGGGGGGGCATTGTAAAGAGGGGAAAAGGGTTTGAGGGAGCGACTACAGGGTGGGACATCGTAGCGGGGGGGTTGTAGAGGGCGATACGGGTGGGGCTCTGTGAAGCAGTGGAAGGGGTGGGTAGGGACGAAACAGGGGGGGCATCTGTGAAGAGGGGAAGGGGTGTGTAGGGACGACTCGGGGTGGGGCATTTAAAGAGTAAAAGGGGGGGTTTAGGGGAGCGACTACGGGGTGGGGCATTGTGAGCAGTGGAAGGGGTGTTTTGGGAGCGCTACAGGGGGGGCATCTGTGAAGCAGGGAAGGGTCGTGTAGAGGACGACTCAGGGTGGGACTGGGAGGAGCCAGGGGGGAAAGGGGGGGTTACGCCATGGGTAGGGGGGGTGGCAAATACTTGTACACCTGGTAGGGGGGTAAAAAGGGCGGGCATGCGTATGACAAGTAGCGGGTATAAAGGGGGAAAAATTTGCACGTATACGGGGTGGGACAAAGGGGGCATCGCTTAACATAGTCGGGTAAAAAGAGGGGAATGCAGCGTATGACTGGTAGGGGTAAAAGGAGGGAAATTACAGGACAACAGGTGCGGGTAAAAGGGGACGGGCTACAGCGTGGGAATTGTGCGGGTATAAAGGAGGGGAAATAAAAGCATATGACGGGTTACGGGTATAAAGGGCGGTCATACACGTATGACTTGGTAGCGGGTATAAAGGACGGGATACCGTTGACGGGTACGGGTATGAGGGGGGGCATACGCTAGACAGGGTAGGGGATAAAGGAGGGAAATGCAGCGGACATGGAGGGGAATGAAGGACGGGCATACAATAAAATGGTAGCGGGTATAAAGGAGGGAATGCGGGTTGACTGGTACGGGTATGAAGGGGGAAACAGGAATGACATAGTAGGGGGTAAAAAAGGCGGGAATGCAGCGTATACATGTAAAGCGGGATAAGGACGGAAACAGCGTAGACGGGTTTGGGGTAAAAAGGGCAAATGCAGGTACAACAGGTAGCGGGTTAAAGGAGGGGAATGCACGTTGAATGTAGGGGGTATAAAGGACGGAAATGAGCTTTTGGACGGGGTTGCGGGTTTTAAGGACGGGACAGCGTATACATGGAGGGGTAAAAAGGAGGGGAAAGCAGCTTTTAAGGGTAGGGGAAAAAGGCGGGAAATGCACGTAGACTGGTAGGGGGTTTTCAAGGACGGGCTTTGCTTTTGACATGGTGGGGGTTTTCAAGGACGGGCTACGGTATGCATGGTAGCGGGTGCCGGACCAGTTTTTTCCTTTTCTGTTAATTTTTACTTTTTCCTTGAGCGTTTGTTTGTTCCACTTTATTTGTCCGAGTTATTTCCTTTTTCCCCCCCCCCCCCCCCCCCCCCCCCCCCCCCCCCCCCCCCCCCCCCCCCCCCCCCCCCCCCTTCCCCACTTGTTTTTTACCTGCCCTTCCCTTAAATGGACTAGCGTACAGAGCAGCCCTTTTATAAGTGCCCCCGACCAACAGTTTTGCCTTCAGTAGGCTGGTGGCTGCGGTTGGCCTAGTGCAACAAAGGGGGTGTGTGCAGACCCGCTAAGAGTAGGGTGTGTGTGTTTCATTTAACATCCCCCCTGGGGAGGATTGTGAATTCGTTTTTTCGTCTTGCAGTTTTTTTTCCTTTCTGTACCTCGAATTGTCTCGTGGATCTTGGCTGGAAGGTTCGTGTTGCGTTTCATTGCTTGGTTAAGGTTTTTTAGCGAATGTGGTTTTTGTTTGACGAGATTTTTATTTTTTCGTTTTGTTCAGTTCGTTATGATTTCCCTTTGGTTTTGGTCAAAGGGGTTTGGGGGAGGGCCCCAGGGGGGTTAGTTGGGGGGGAAATTTTTTATTTTTTTTCCCTGTTAAAGGGACGGTGGTGTGAGTCGTTTTGTCTGAATTTCGTTTTGTTGTTTTTGCTTTGAGTTGAGAGGCTTATATTCCTTGAGTTTTTTTAAAGCAAGTTTTATTATTTTATGTATAAAAATTTGGGCCATATTCTTCCCGTGGCCCCCCGTTGGGACGTAGAGGTCACTGGGGGCTTTTGGGTTAGCCAAGAATAGCAAGTTTTGGGCCCGGTCAAGGCGTTTTTTTTTAAAAAGTTTTTGGGGTAAAAAATAGTGGCCAAGAAAAGCCTTCTGTTCCCTGCTTTAGCCCGGGACTTTAATTTTTTTTTGTTATTAACTTAGTTTGGGGGGAACCACTTTTTTTTCTTTCCAATTTTGGGGGTCTTGTTTTTTTCCCTTTTTTTTTTTTTGGGGGGTTTTTTCCCTTGTTGGTTTTAGTTTGACTTGACAGATTTTGATTGAGAAATTTTTTTTAGATTTTTTTGGAAGGGGGCTTAGCCATAGTTGGCTCAGGTTCCTCTTTTTTTTCCCAAAAATTTCCTTGGGTTTGGGGGCGTGACTTGGCCACATTTTTGCAAAAAAATTTTTATAAAATTTTCCGTCAACGTTGGGCTTAGTCGTTCATTGACTTTTTTCCATTTTATTTTTTTGCAAGAATTTCCGCGGTGTAGTCAATTGTCGGGCTTTGCAAATTTTTTAACTTAAAATTTTTATAAAAATTTTTTATTCAATTTAATACGTCCGGGCTAAGAATAGTATTGGGGTTTTTTTTCTTGTTTAACTGTAAACATTTAAATTTTTTCGTGCCTGTTGGGGTTCCTTCCTTAACCACGGCTCTGGGATAAGTGGGCGTGAACTTCATTTCGGTTTTAGATTTTTTCTCTTATTCGAGCAAGGTGGTTAACCCCACCGCCGGGGGTAGTCATTTTGTTTTTAATTGGAATGGTTTTTCGTTTGTCTCCCTTTTTTCATCTCTGAATTAAACCTTTTTAGCTTCAACGTGGGTTAAAAAAAATTAGGATTAGCCTAAGGTTGGGGGTTTTTAATCATTAAAATTTTGTTACTGCTCTTGTGGAACTCATTCTTAAAGGAGTGATTTTGGGGACATTAGGGGTGATGTCTGATACGACAATGGGGGAAGCTGCGCTCAGGGTAGTGTCGTCGTCCTTTAAATTGAACTGTGCTCGACAGGGCTTGGGATGTTGTTTTCTTTTTGGAGAAGAACCCGCGTGTAACTTCACTACACTCACCGGATCCGTTGGGCAGTTGGGGCCGAAGTCCGGAGGGGTTTTTATGGGCCAGGCTGCCTTAACGTCACTAGGAAGGTGACAGTGCCACCCACCCCCCGCCCGCGCTTTCCTGTGACCTGAGCCAGCGCGCGTGAGGGCTCGCCTCCTGTCCCCCGGGCGCAGCCGGGAAATGCCCCCTTTCTCTTTCACCTTTGGGGGGGAAGGGCTGTCCGCCATTGTGTTTTCCCATCCTTCTTCAGCGATCACCAGATAGAGAGTGGGGGGAAGACTTCCAGAACCCATCGGTTAAAGTCGCTTTGTTCCCCGTGATGAGCCCCCTTTGGGCGTTGCCGTCGTTTTGCCGCGGGAATGGTGATCGTCGTCATTTTGCGCCGAATGTGTTAAAATTTTTTTATTTATCGCGGGTTGTTATCAGCAGGTTTTGTCGACGAGTTTTTATTAAAAGTGGTTAGCGACGGTGTGCAACCACTTTGAATATTGGCGGGGGAAATAGCGACATCACTTTTGTATATTAGGAAATGTGGCCCGGTTTCTTCTTAACCTCTAAGTTGTCTTTTTTTGGGGTTCTTTTCCCCTTTGACTGGTGCCGGGGGCCCCAATTTAGAGGCTTCAGTCTTTTTCAAAAAGAGCAGAGTGGTGGTTGAGAGGTTCTTTTGATACACCTTGTTTTTTTGTGTGACTTTTGGTCTTTTTAAAGGGGTGGTGTGCAATTTTGAACCCCTCGGGAACCCACCTGGTTTTGGTTTCCTATTTTGGTTTCCTTGGATTTGTTTTTTTTGGGGCCGGGGGCACATGTGTTTATAGTTCTCTTTTGTCTCAACCCTTTCTTGTTTTTCCTTCCTTAAAATCCCTTGGTTTTTCCCTTCCTTTAGCTTTTTCTTGGGATTTTGGGTTTTTTGAGAGAGTGTAGGTTGTTTGTTGGGGGTCAAGTATTCGTGGAGCGATTGTAAAAACTAGATGAACCTTGTTTTGTCCCGTTTGGGCGGCTGCGAGTTGGGGTCTAAAGGGATGCAAACCCCCCTTCCCCCAGGGGGGAACAGGGGTTTAAAAGGAAAGGGAATGCAGCGTTTGACATGGTACGGGGTTTAAAGGACGGGAATGCAGGTTTCTGGAGGGGGTTTTAAAGGCGGGAATGCGCGTATTTTCAGGTTTTGCGGGTTTTTAAAAGGCGGGAAAGCACGTATGACATGGTCGGGTAAAAAGGAGGGCATACAGTGTAAAACATGGTAGCAGGTTTAAAAAGGGTGACTGATGTCTGGTAGCGGGTATAAAAGGGGGGAATGCGCGTAGTCAAGGTAGGGGTATAGAGGGGGGGAATGCAGCGGTGACATGGGAGCGGGTTAAAAAGGGGGAATGCACGTATGTCAGGAGGGGTATAAAAGGACGGGGGAAAGCAGCGAGTCAGGGGAGCGGGTATAAAAGGGCGGGAATGCAGCGTATGACAGGGGGAGCGGGTATAAAGGACGGGAAACAGCGTATGAATGGTGGGGTATAAAGGGGGCATCAGTGTCAAAAATGGAGAGGTTAAGAACGGGGAAAGCAGTGTATACATGGGGCGGGGATAAAGGCGGGAAGCAGCGATGCATGGTAGGGGTAAAAAGGACGGGAAACCGTATGCTGGTTCGGGTATAAAAGAGGGAACCCGGGGCAAAAAATAGTACGGGTATAAAGGAGGGAATCGGTAAGACAGGGTTTTGCGGGTATAAAGACGGCAAAGCGTAAGACATGGTAGCGGGTATTTAAAGACGGGAACAGCGTACACATGGGAGCGGTATAAAGGACGGGAATACAGCGTAGAAGGGGTAGCGGGTATAAGGACGGGGAGCAGGTATGACATGGTAGGGGTTAATGGACGGCAATGCGCGTTTTAACATGGTAGCGGATTTAAAGGATGGGGAATGCAGCGTAAAACATGGTAGCGGGTACAAGGACGGGAATGCAGCGTCAATGGTTGAGGTATAAAGGACGGGGAATACAGCTTTACAACAGGGGGGTTGGGGGAGGCTGTGTGGTTGCTGGCCTGACATGGATGGGAGGGACGGGGAGGATGTGCAGATGCAGGGCGTAACAAGGGGGGGGGGGGGGGGGTAAAAGGGGGTGGGTTTTCAGAGCTTGCAGGGGTTTAGGGTGGGGGGGGGGGAGATAAGGGGGGCGGGTTGAAAATGCGGGCGTAACATGGGGGGGGTAGGGAGGGGGGGGGGGGGGGGGGGGGGGGGCCCGAAATGCAGAGTGTAACAGGGAAATGAGACTACAGGGAGCGCAGTTTGCGAGCTTGACATTGATGGTGGCAGGAGGCGGGGTTTCGGATCATGACATGGGTTTTCAGGGGGAGGGGGGGGGGGGGGGGGGGGGTGTCGTGAAATTCAGGGCATGACATGGGCGGAAATATAGGGGGTGCGTATTTCCGCGCTGACTCGAAGGGGGTTAAAGGGCGATGTGGGCCGAATTTTAGGGCCCCATATAGGTGGAGGTAGCGTAGGGAAGGCGTTGACATAGGGCACAATAGAAGTGGAGGTAGGGTGGGGAAGGCGTGACTTTGGGTACAATACAGGTGGAAGTAGGGTAGGACACAGTATAGGTGGAGGTAGGGTAGGGAAAGGCTGACATAGGGCACAATATAGTGGAGGTAGAGTAGTGAAGCGTGACATAGGGCACATAGAGGTGGAGGTAGGGTAGGGAAGGCGGACTAGGGCACAAATATAGGTGGAGGTAGGGTAGGGAAGGCGTGACATGGGGCACATATAGGTGGAGGTAAGGTAGCGAAGGCGTGACATGGGGCACAATATGGGTGGAAAGTAGGGTAGGGAAGGCGTGACATGGGGCACAATATAGGTGGGGGTTTGGGTAGTGAAGGCGTGACATAGGGCACAATGTATTTGGAGGTGGGTAGGGAAGGCGTGACATAGGCACAATGTAGGTGGGGGTAGGGTAGGGAAGGCGTGACATAGGGCACAATGTAGGTGGGGGTAGGGTAGGGAAGGCGTGACATAGTGCACAATATAGGTGGAGGTAGGGTAGGGAAAGGGGTTTGACTTAGTGCAAAATGTAGGTGGAGGTAGGGTAGGAAGGCGTGACATGGGGCACAAGTGGGTGGGGGGTAGGGTAGGGAAGGCGTGACTTGGGGCACAATTGAGGTGGAGATAGTGTAGGGAATTCGTGACATAGGGCACAATATGGTGGAGGTAGGCTGGGAAGGCATGACATGGGGCACAATATAGGTGGAGGTAGGGAAGGCGTGACATGGGGCACAATTAGTGGAGGTAGGGTAGGGAAGGCGTGCCATGGGGCAAATAGAGGCGGAAGCAGGGTGGGGAAGGGCGTGACATAGGCCAATGCAGGTGGAAGTGGGGTGGGGAAGGCGTGACATAGGGCACAATATAAGTGGAGGTGGGGGTAGGGAAGGCATGACATGGGGCACCAAATATAGGTGGAGGTAGGGTGGGGAAGGCGTGACATAGGGTACATATAAGTGGAGGTAGGGTGGGGAAAGCGTTACATAGGGCAAAAATTAGGGGAGGTAGGGTAGGGAAGGCGTGACATAGGGCACATATAAGTGGAGGTAGGGTGGGAAAGCGTTACATAGGGACAATATAGGTGGAGGTAGGGTAGGGAAAGGCGGGGACATAGGGCAAAATAGGGGTGGAACCAGGGTGGGGGAAAGGCGTGACAAAGGGCACAATGTAGGTGGAGGTAGGGTCGGGAAGGCGTGACATAGGGCAAAATATAAGTGGGGGTAGGGTGGGAAAGCGTTACATAGGGCACAATAAGGTGGAGATAGGGTAGGGAAGGCGTGACATGGGGCCCACAATAGAGGTGGAACCAGGGTGGGGAAGGGCGTGACAAGGGCACAATACAGGTGGAGGTAGGGTGGGGGAAGGCGTGACATAGGGCACATATAGGTGGAGGTAGGGTGGGGAAGGCGTGACATAGGGCACAATAAGGTGGAGGTGGGTCGGGAAGGCGTGACATGGGGCAGAATATAGGTGGAGGTAGGGTAGGGAAAGCGCGACATAGGGCCAAAAGAAGTGGAGGTAGGGTGGGGAAGGCGTGACATAGGGCACAATATAGGTGGAGGTATGGGTATGGCACAATATAGGGGGAAAAGTAGGGTGGGGAAGGAAAGTGACATAGGGCACAATGGAGGTGAAGGTAGGGTGGGAAGGCGTGACATGGTGCACATTTTAGGTGGAGGCTAGGTAGGGAAGGCGTGAAGTAGGGCAAAAATATAGGTGGAAGTAAAGTGGGGAAGGCGTGACATGGGCACAACTAGAGGTGGAGGTAGGATAGGGCACAATATAGGTGGAGGTAGGGTAGGGAAGGCGTAAATTTGGGGCACAATATAGGTGGAGGTAGGGAAGGGAAAGGCGTGCCAGGGGGCCAATAGAGGTGGAAGCAGGGTGGGGAAAGGCGTGACATAGGGCACAATATAGGTGAGGTAGGATAGGGCACAATATAGGGGGAGGTAGGGTGGGGAAGGCGTGACATAGGGCACAATACAGGTGGAGGTAGGATAGGGAAGGCGTGGACATAGGCACAATGCAGATGGAAAGTAGGGTGGGGAAGGCGTGACATAGGGCAAAATATAAGTGGGGGTAGGGTAGGGAAAGCGTTACATAGGGCAAAAATATAGGTGGAGGTAGGGTAGGGAGGCGTGACATAGGGCACAATAGAGGTGGAAACCAGGGGGGGGAAAGGGCGTGACATGGGGCAAATATAGTTGGAGGTAGGGTGGGGAAGGCGTGACATAGGGCACTTATAGGTGGAGGAAAGGGTGGGGAAGGCTTTGACATAGGGCAAAATTTTGGGTTTGGAGGGGTAGGGAAGGCGTGACTTTAGGCACAATATAGGGGGAGTTAGGGTAGGGAACGCGCGACATAGGGCACAATAGAAGTGGAGGTAGATTGGGGAAGGCGTGACATGGGGCCCAAAAATATAGGTGGAGTGTCCAGGCGGGGGAAATCGTGATGGTATTGCTTAAGTGCACTAAGTTGATGTATCGTAGTCAGGTTAACAACCCAAAAGGTTATCTCTGCACTCATACACGCATATCCCACACTCATGCGCGCCCCCAAACATTCACTCTCTCTGGGAATGGGATGTCACGCATTCGTTTCTTCAAACACGACTGAGAACAAGAAATACAATTTCTATGCTACTTATAATTAATCATGAACAATAAAAATCAACACAATAAAATTTATCACCACATAAAAGATCAATACTTCCTAATCCGGGTTATAATGAAATGACTTCTTCCCTGGCCAGGTTTTCACACACACAACCACGCTTTCACACCAACCACAGTTTTTGGGAAAAAAGTCTCTTCACGTCTTCTTCAGCACTGCTTGATGGTGATGCCCTTGGTTGACTGGCCCCAGGCTTCGGACTGGGTCTTCGTGGTCGTCTCTGGGATCTCGACGTCGAACTCTTTTCTTCGTCTTCTTCACCCACCTCTGGGTTTCAAATTCAGTTTGTCTGTCTTCACCCACCTTGGGCTTCAAACTTAGTTTCCTTCTCTTCCAGCTTGTCTTAACCCTAAGACTTGCTGTCTCTTCTATCTCCCAGACCACGTTTCTCTCGACCCTTTCTCTGTCCTGCCCCTTTTCTCCTCTCTCTCTCTCTCTCTGTGCCTTCTCTCTCTCTCTCTCCTGGTGTTGTTCCCCCGACACGTTGTTCTCCCTCAGTTTAATATAGGGAGGGAAACAAGGAATCCCCTTCGGGCCCAAATGCTTTGTCCACGCTGCTTCTCAAGCCCCTAGTTCACAAGTACCCTAAATTCTCCACTCGTACATCCACACACATCAGCATTTACACACCCTACAATTGAAGCACACACTCTTAGCCCCAGATGGACATCGAAAAATTCCCTGCCGACTCGGTGATTCATTAAACACAGTAATTATCTTAAGGAGGTTACTACAACCTCCACACGCATTCAGCTAGCCTGACAATAGAACCAACACAGTGACCCACGGCAATACCATCTGAACAAATCCAAGGCCCCCTGCTCTTCACTGACTGTTTTACACAAGAACCTCAGCTGACCGAGCATTTAGCACTCACTTGGGGCCCCGAGGTCGTAGTGGTTACAACCCTTCCCCTTTCGCCACTGGGCAGGTCCGAACTCTCTCCTAGGTGTTGTTTGTCATCTGACCACTTCGGCCGTGTGCGGTGGGTAACGTACCCTGGTTAATTGGTCAATTACTTATTTGTATACCACGTACAATGTCCCTTTGTCTCCAAGCGTCTAATGCCTTTTGTGAGAGGTTTCACGCTCCTTGACAAATAGGTATGGGTATGGCACAACATAGGTGGAAGTAGGGTGGGGAAGGAGTGACATAGGGCACAATGGAGGTGAAGGTAGGGTCTGGAAGGCGTGACATAGTGCACATTTTAGGTGGAGGCATGGTAGGGAAGGCGTGACATAGGACACGATATAGGTGGAAGTAAAGTGGGGAAGGCGTGACACAGGGCACAATAGAGGTGGAGGTAGGATAGGGCACAATATAGGTGGACGTAGGGTGGGGAATGCGTGACATAGGGCACAATATAGGTGGAGGTAGATTGGGGAAGGCATGACATGGAGCACAATATAGGTGGAGGTAGAGTAGGGAAGGAGTGAAATAGGGCACAATGTAGGTGGAAGTAGGGTGGGGAAGGCGTGACATGGGGCACAATATAGGTGGAGGTAGGATAGGGAAGGCGTGGCATAGGGCACAATGTAGGTGGAAGTAGGGTGGGGAAGGCGTGACATAGGGCACAAATATAAGTGGAGGTAGATTGGGGAAGGCATGACATGGGGCACAATATAGGTGGAGGTAGAGTAGGGAAGGCGTGACATAGGGCACGATGGAGGTGGAGGTAGGGTGGATAAGGTGTGATTATAGGTGGAGGTGAGGTAGGGAAGGCGTGACATAGGGCACAATAGAGGTGACGGTAGGGTTTGGGAAGGCGTGAGATGGGGCACAATATAGGTGGAGGTGGGTACGGAAGGCGTGACATAGGACAGAATACAGGTGGAGGTAGGGTAGGGCACAATATAGGTGGAGGTAGGGAGGGAAGGTGTGACATAGGGCACAATATAGGTGAATGTGGGGTGGGGAAGGCGTGACATAGGGGGCAATATAGGTGGAGGTAGGGTGGGGAAAGGCGTGACATAGGGCACAATATAGGTGGAGGTAGGGTAGGGCTCAATATAGGTGGAAGTAGGTTGGTTGAAGGCGTGACATAGGGCATAAAAAGGTGGAGGTAGGGTAGGGAAGGCGTGACATAGGGCACAATACAGGTGAAGGTAGGGTAGGGACGGGGGTGACATAGGGCAGAATATAGTGGAGGTAGGTTAGGTAACAATGTAGGTTGAGGTAATGAAGGCAAGGCTTGACATGGGACACAATGTAGGTGGAGATAGGGTGGTAAACGCGTGAGATAGGGCACAATAAGGTGAAGGTAGGATATAGGGAATGCGTGACATATGGCACAATATAGGTGGAGGTAGGGTAGGGAAGGCGTCACATGGGGCACAATATAGGAGTAGGTAGGGTAGGGAAGCGTGACATGGGGCACAATGTAGGTGGAGGTAGGGTGGAGAAGGCGTGACATAGGGCACAACATAGGTGGAGGTAGGAAAACGGAAGTCGTGACATGGGCACAATATAGGTGGAGGTAGGGTAGTTGAAGGCGTGGCGTAGTGCGCAAAAAATGTGGAGGTAGGGTGGGGAAGGCGTGACATGGGGCACAATGTAGGTGGAGGTGGGGTGGGGAAGGCGTGACATGGGGCACAATATAGGTGGAGGGAGGTATAGGGTAAGGAAGGCGTGACATAGGGCACAATTTAGGTGGAGGTAGGGTAGGGAGTGCCTGAGAAAGGCACAATTTAAAAGGGGAAGGTAGGGTGGGGAAGGCGTGACATAGGGCACAATATAGTGGAGTCATGGTAGGGCACAATATATGTGGGAGGTAGGGTAGAGAAGGCGTGACATGGGTCACAGTATAGGTGGAGGTAGGGTAGGGAAGGCGTGACATGCGGCACAATATAGGTGAAGGTAGTGTGAGGAAGGCGTGATATAGGTGGCGGTAGGGTAGGGCAGGCGTGACATGGGGCACAACAGAGGTGAAGGTAGTGTGAGGAAGGCGTTTATATAGGTGGCGGTAGGGTAGGGCAGGCGTGAAAAATGGGGCACAAAACAAAGAGGGTGAATTGGTAGGGGTGGGAAGGCGTTACAAAGGGCACAAGTGATAGTGGGAAAGGCGGTAGGGCACAATAGGTCAGGTAGGGGAGGGAAGGTGTGACTAGGGCACAATATATGTGATGTAGGGGGGGAAGGCGGACATAGGCACAATATAGGGGGGAGGTAGGGTGGGGAAGGGTGACATAGGGCACAATATAGGTGGAGGTAGGGTAGGGCACCAAAGGTGGAGTAGGTGGGAAGGCGTGACATAGGGCAAATAGTGGAGGAGGTAGGGAAACAATAGGGAATCAGGTGAATAAAGGTAGGATAAA
>JAFLJL010014696.1:37500-40000 GCA_018398815.1 Conus ventricosus | reverse complement strand
CACAAAGCACTTGGCCGATTTATAAGCGGTTTGGAAAACTGGGAGTACGTTTATATGCTTCGTATCTTGTTATTTATGTGTAATTCATTTGTTCCTAGGCGTAGTCTGGTTAATGCTTTTCTGAATTTTGCTATTGTAATATTGTATTCTTTAGGCTGGTGTACTGATTTGAAGGAATAGTATGTATTAAAACCTCTCACTATTACTTATTTTTATCATGCCCACAGAGAGAGAGAGAGAGAGAGAGAGAGAGAGAGAGGGGGAGAGAGAGAGAGAGAGAGAGAGAGAGAAGAGAGAAGAGATGATGATGATGATGATGATGATGATGGTGATGGTGATGATGATGATGATGATGATGATGATGATTATGATGAAAGATGTATGACAAATGAGCAGTTTTGAAGAAAACAAAAGCAACATAACAATTCCTCCATCACAAAAAATGTCACCAAAGGTGTTAAAAAGAAACAAACAAAAAAAAAAGAGGGGGGGGGGGGGGGGGGGGGGGGGGGGGGGGGGGGGGGGGGGGGGAAGGAGGCGGGGGGAGGGAGAATATATTGGGGAGAGAGAAAGAAGGTACAGATGAGATAGAGGGCGTTTGAACATAAATGTCTGATCCTTCACTAGCAGTGTATGGGGACCATCCGAGTCTGTCTTGAAAACAGAGCCATTTATTTCGCCTATCAAGAGGTTCCTTTCGAGCTTCGTGCGCTGATTCGGATTCGTTAGCGGAGCATGGCGTATATAAAACGTCTGTCTATCTATGTATTTATGTATTTTGTATCTATCTATCTATGTATTTATGTGTCTACGTATGTAACTATCTATATATCTATGTAGCTATGTATGTATGTATCAACCTGTCTGTCTGTCTATCCGACTGTCTATCTATTGTCTATCCATCTGTCTATCTGTCTATACATCTATTCTATCTATGCATATGTAAATGGTCAGTGATTGTAATAAAAAAAAAGCAGCAACAAACATCACCTTTATTGTCACCGACGTCATCACCCACACCAGCATCTGCACTACCACTCAAACACCGGCTACAGCAAGACTACGAAGACAACGACGACAACAGCAACAGCAATTAGAAAACCAATACGGCATTTAATGGTTATTACTGCTGCTAGTATAGTCGTAACAAAAGCAACAAGAAATATTGAGCTGCTTCTGATGATTCGACTGTGGCAACAGCACATGCAGCACCAGCTTCTGCTGCTGCTGCCATTGCTGTTGCTGCACATGCAGCACCAGCTTCTGCTGCTGCTGCCATTGCTGTTGCTGCTGCCTCAATGACAAGAGCAAGATCAAGAGCAACAACAACAGCAAGAACAACAACAACAACAACAACTACTACTACTACTTCTACTACTACTACTACTACTACTACTACTACTACTACTACTACTACTACTACTACTACTACTACTGCTGCTGCTGCTGCTGCTGCTGCTGCTGCTGCTGCTGCTGCTGCTGCTACTACTACTACTACTATTATTGTAAATACAAACATTGCTAAGAAGAAGAAGAAAAAGGATGAAAGGGAAAAGAAGGTAAGAATGAAAGTAACGAAGAACGAACAAAGAGATGAACGAGCGAAAGAAAGAAAATATAGAAAGACAGACAAACAGACAGACAGAAACAGAGATAGAAAAAGAGAGAGAGAGCGAATAAAAGCAACAAAGAAAGAAAGAAAGGAAAGAAAGATGAAGAAGAAATCCAAGTCAGATCTGTCTCAGGGGCAAAGCTTTGGCCAACACGTCTGCCGACGGTAAATGCACAGAAAGAGGTCAGTTAATTGACATTTGTCCTCCCCTCTCCGCCTCCTCCTTCCCTTTCCTGCTACCCCCCTCCCCCTCCCCCCCCCCCCCTCCCGCCTCACCCCAAATGAACCCTAGACTGGACAGACTGGGCTGTCCAGAACATGCCCTGTGTTAATGGTCAGCCTCGCGCCATAATTATCCCCCGGACCTGGTAGTTGGCGTCTACAATGGCCAAGACGTTGATTAAAGACGATTCCATCGTTCAGGCTGTGATTGGATTGGGTTAAGCATGCGGTAGAAGTCTGCGTCTTGGGTGAAGTTAATGATTGCTTCGTTAGACACGAGGTGCCGTGTGAGTCATCTGTTATTGGCCTGGTAATTGCTATGGATGCAGGGGCGGATTGCTTCGTCAATGGCTAACTTTCTTAGGTTTACAGTTATCAAAAAGTTGCTTTAAGTCAGGAGATAGAGGGGGGGGGGGAGTGGGCGATGAGGTGGTCAAGTTTAACTGAGAGAGAGAGAGAGAGAGAAGAGAGAGAGAGAGGGAGAGAGAGAGAGAGAGAGAGAGAGAGAGAGAGAGAGAGCAAAAGAAAGAAAGCAAGGAAAAAAAGAAAGAAAGTAAGGAAGGAACCTGAAGAATAAATCCAAGTCAGATCTCTCCCAGGGCTGAAGCTTTGGCCAACCCATCCGCCAACAGGAGACACACACAGAGAGGTCAGTTACTTGACATC